>JBCNYG010000019.1:32039175-32053179 GCA_039654305.1 Porochilus rendahli
CCAATTACCAACCATGCTAGCTACATTAACTTAGCTTGGAAAATTACATTACTCTTTCAACGCTGCTACCAATAGCAAATCAAAAAGGGTTAGCCTGGTGGTGCTGCCAGGAGTTTTAACTTGGCAGTTTTTATGCCAGATGTTCTTCCTGATATAACCAATATTAATAATAATTTGAATAATAATAACAATAATAATAATAATAATAATAATAATAATAATAATAATAATAATAATAATAATGTTACTTTTAAATTATATACTTGCCCATTGTGTACAAATACCCCAATAATAACACTGTGATCTGTCTTTGATATCAGAAGATCTCTATAAATAAAGCGTGTGTTTAAGCAACATTAAAACTCACAAAAGAAGCGCCATTTTTCGAGCACCGAGCAAGGCCGAGACATAAGTTCCCTCTCGGTGCTTACTCATGCTCAGTAAACAGTAAACGCTCAACGCCTTTCACACTCCTCAGATTTATTTTATTCTACAAATGTGCTGTGCCAAACAAACACAGCACCACTTGCTCATTTTAGCACCTAATGTGTAAATAAAAGCCTTCAGTGGGCATACATACCCTTATGCTTAACAGGAATGTGTGATGCTGCGTGAAATTAAACTTTGACGATACCAGTGACAGTGGATGGAAAACATACGGTTTATATCGTGCACGCTTAGTGTTACAATATCCAGTATCATGAGATAAATGTTGTTTTATTTAATGCAGGAATGAATGTGCATTTTCACTACACAGCCTGGTCTGTACTCCCACCATGGTGAGACAAGCCTGCCGTGAATGTTGTAGTGGTGGGGGTGTGATGAGCAGTGTTCTGTAGACCAGGGCGTCGCGAAGGTTGTCGGATTCATAGCAGCTGACAGCACTAGCTTACCCACTATAAAGAAGGACACTGTGGTGGGATGCTCAGGTTAATGGAGCATAAGTGTCCAGATGCTGCTCTTGTTCTCCTGGGCTTTGTGTTAACGCTAATGCTAAAGCTATTCCGGCAGAGTCTGGACAAAAGCCTGGCTGCAACACTCTGTTAGCCACTAGAGACATCAGCTAGAACAATGTTATCTGTCCTTCTGTCCTTTAGATTCAACCGTTGGAGCCACATGTCTTATCATAAGTAAATGTACTCTGCAAGGGCACACACATACATAGCATGATGAATAGCGCTAGCCAAGTCTTACACACGCACACACAAACACACAGTCTTCATTTACACCTTCTTACAAAAGCATATTAACTAAAATACACTTAATGGCTCAAAGTTTGTGGACACCTGACCATCACTTTCTAAAAAGTTGCCACAAAGTTGCATGATGTAACATTACAATATTAAGGTTGATGTTGACGAACTCAAAGTTCCCTGACCAAAACACCAATGAACACTATGTATGTATGGTATGACTTAGAACCCTGAATGCGCTCCAAGCCTCCTCTGACTGTATTCTGAAACATGATGTACCTCACTAATGCTTTGTGAGTGGAGGTTATAATTACAGCAAAAAGGGGATGAAATCTGGAATTGCATGTTCAGAAATCACATATTACATCAACCACTGCCACAAAATCAATCTTGAATTAAACATATTTTTGGGGGATAAACTGAATTTCCTTTTTTGTTTTTTTGTCATATGCTCATCAAATTGTGGTTCATCGTAAAGCTGAGGGCCTTCGATCACACGTTCTACACTGATGAGATGTAATACTTTCCTACAATAACCATAAAACATCTAAATTTTAAAGGTTTTCATTTTGGGTCTAAGACTGCAGAGATGCATGCTGGGAGCATGGACATTTGAGAACTGATGGTGTCCTGTGTGATGATGTAATCAGACCTTTGTGCAATGTAGATCTTATAGTATTTAAAAGATGTGCATTATGTCTGCAGGTTCTGGGAATGTTTTTGTACCATGAAAATTTCAATCCATTCACAAGCATTAGGCTGGAGGTTTCAGCTAACAAGCTAACTTCCTCGCCACCCAGATTGATCAACAGTGTAGGAATTTGCTGGACGGATAATCAGCAGCCCTGGTATACAAGCCAAGAACACCAGCATCTATTTTAGCCTATATCCTGCAATACAGCTGTAAGAAAGATTCTCATTATTCTCTCTTTGGTTACTGGTGTTCCAGAACTAGAGGCACGACATGAATTACAAAGAAGTGTCTATATCCAGGGTGACATACTGTGTAACATACTACACGTCAGAAATACAAGCATATTGGTGTCGAATTGAAAACAATAAGAGCGGACAAACTGGTAAGCGTTGAAGCATGACCAGTTGTGCACATGCACGTTTATGCTACTCTTTAAATGCAAAATTTAAATGCAATTCAAGGTAGAAGTCAGTGTAGATGGAGATTGGCATCTCACTGGTCATGGAAATAAAACCAACCTATAACAGACCATTCCCACTGCATGCCTGTGCCTTTTCTTCAAACGTCGATCCCAGCTCTCTCAGTATTGTATGAAACGTTCTGACTCAGGCAGAATATCATATATATGGATATATGTTGTTCTGCATAGTATAAGAATAATGGTAAAAATTCCTTAAAGAGATTAAGCAAAAAGAGGTACACACAGATCTTTTCGGTTCTAATCAATGCTTTGGTGTAAGTAGAGCATGACCTACTGGGAGCCTCTAAAGATATTCAGGCTGATTTATATTTGCATCTGTAAACCACACTGGTGTGGTACATGTACTTGAAACACTGCAGTATGCACTACGCACTATGTGAATTATGCAGCTACATAGTCTTACAGTTTCACGGCATTCAAGGCAGTCAAGGCACCATTATAAGAAGGTATTAAAGTACAATTATATGAAGATGCGTTCGGACAATGGATATCTGTGTACCCGTTTTTTGTTTTTATTAGGGTTTTTTTCTTGTTGAGTTTAATGTGGCCTACATATACCCAGACTGGAACCTTGACAAGGAGAAAACAATTGGGCCTGAAAAGTCTGCAGTGATTAAATACTTGACTAGTCTGCAGAAAGTAATGTCCAGTTAGTACATTTTACTCTGAAACGAGTCAGAAGTCTCTACTGACGTGTGAAATGAATGGTTCGAGTCTAATACTACTGCATTCAAATGAGTTTACGTGGATTTAATACACAATATTAATCAGGTTTTGCTGATTTCTTTCTCAATACGGTTGAAACCATTGACATCCAAGTGACTAATGATGGTCCAATTATTTTCCAATTACAGTGTAGCTATAGTCACGCAAAGGGATTTCTTACTAATATACCAGCAAATTTGTGACATATTCCTGGCAGCCTTGACATTAGTACATATGTAGCCTAGAAAGAGCATTCGTACCAGAAAAATGAGAATACTATGTTAATGAATAAACATTTATTCTTCTTTGAGGTTTCTATGCACATGCCATGCAGGTTCTATTGGAACATACAATACAAAGCTGGGCAAATTTTCTAAGCCCCAACTGATATGATCAAAAAGTATAATTTTATATTTCACTGAGGACTGTTTTTCTCACTTAAACACAGAAATAAATATAATAGGATCAGTAATTAGATGTTTCAGCAGTGAGTGTGTTTAAACTTTTACATACTGCCCTCCTGGCACCAGTATTTTTTGTACACTAACAGACAATTTCATAAACCAGTTAAGAAAATATATTTTCATGTAAACAGCCAATCAGTTTTAACCTCAAAATTTTTTGACAATAGACTGGGGTGACTCCACATTTCCTTCAGACATGACTGTGGATATATGAAGGTGATTCACCACTATGACAGCTAAAGCTTCATGATTGAGTTCATGGTTAAGTAGGATGAATATTTACACCACTTGCAAAACTGTTCAGCATTCACACAATAGTATGCAGGAGTGTGTCATGGATTGAACTGCTGGGATCATGTGAGAGTTTTATTTAGTGCATTACTTACACATATTTTAGTATATTTCTACATTACTCCTTGGATACACATGTGTACATATGTATGAGCACTAATAGCAGAGCCTTGTGCCGCATGAGAGGAGCAACATTGATAAGAAAAAAAACCCCTTACCACCGAGCTGCTTTTGGAACGTTAAGAAAAACCTATAGCGTATATCTGTATGTCCGTCCGTGCCGCCGACCTCCGTCCCATACGTGTACACATGGGAACCCTCTGTCATTCTTTGAAAATTTATATCTCGCAAATGGGAAAATGTAAGAAAATCTTGGGAGAGAGTAATATGGAGAACAAGAGGCACATAATCACGGGGCATGTGCTGTGATGTCATCGTTAATGACGTGAAACAAATAGACAACTAATGATATTGTGCTATTGAAATATTCTCTAAACCTATGATTTCTAAATGGTGTACTTTACATGTCAAGACTAAGATTCTGTGTTTGATTACCTCATTTTTATATTCTTCTATAAACAAGTTATTAAAATGAATTAATCTCGGTATACATAGGATACGTGTATGGGGTTTAAGAGTTCCCATGAAACACTTCACTGTCAAGTAAGGAAAATCCTATGGGAGATTTAGGCTGTGCAGAAATCTCTACACCAGTGTCCAAAAGAAAGTTTACATCATTAATTCTAATGAAACATTAAACAGAACTCTATTAAAAATTACAGAGAAGAGAATAGAGACTACAGTGTTGTACAACAGAGACTCCATCCTTAAAGTATTTGTTTGGGGTGGCATTTTACATGAGCTTGACACAAATTGGAATCTCAGCTGAGAACATGACTTCAACTATGATCACAGCTTCCAACTCAGCTGCACGTCATTACTGGCTCTTCAGGCCGGATTAAGACGATGATTAACAGAGCCACTGTGCAATTTAAATGATTTAAATTGAAACTTGGGCAGCACTGTGGCTTAGTGATTACAGTCACCTCACAGTGAGAAGGTTCTGGGTTTGAATCTCACAACCAGCAAGGGCTTTTCTGTGTGGAATTTGCATGTTCTCTTTGTGCCGGTGTGGTTTCCTCCAGTCACTCTGGCTCTTACTCTACACCGAATTACCCATAGGTATCGATGTAAGTGTGTATGGTTGTTTGTGTCTCTGTCAGACTCATGATGGTTTGGCAGCCTATTTAGGGAGTACCCTGCCTCTCTCCCAAAGTCATGTGGATGAAGAGATATTTAAAACTGACCTTGGATTTGGTAGCTAAGTGCTGAAATAATTAAATTATTGGCCAGGCCGCTTAATCTTACTTAAAATTAAAAACGAGAGTGAGAGCAGCTGGACTCATGCTTGTCTGCCTAACAATACAACATGGCAAAAAACTAAAGATAATATTTAGCTGAATATTAGCTTACCTGTTCCCACGCAACTATGAAAGAATAAACTCTTAAATCTTATTTAAATTTTGTTTGTTTTGATAACAATTTTTTTGATAAGCAAAGAGAATATACACTTCACCCTCAATTTCCCATACCCCTATTTCCCGGACTTCGGATTTTCCATACAAAATCCGGCGCCGGACTTCCCTTCTGTCCAGCCCTTTCCCCACTCCCCGGTCAGTGTCCGTAACCCCCGCAAAGTTGTAAAAGCCCGGGACTGCTGCTGAATAATGTCGATGGCCAGACCGATTACGGTAAATGTCCGGGAAAGGGTAGGGACCCCGGACATTTGCGATTGCCAGACTTTTGATGTTCCCAGTCAGCTTATTCCCCCCTAATAATCTGGGAAAACGAGAATGAAGTGTACTGTTTATTTGGGCAAAACTATGTTTCTCTCTTTTTCCTTTTTACATTCACAGCATTTGGCAGACACCCTTATCCAGAGTTACTTATATTTTCATCAAATTTATACAACTAAGCAGTTAAGGGATGAGGGCCTTGCTCCGGGGCCCAACAGTGTTGGTGGTATTAAGACTTTAACCCTTAACCTTGTTATCAATAACACAGATCCATAACCACTGAGTTACCACTGCCCCCACAACTGCTGTTTTTTAAGCAATAAAACCAGCTTGTGGGGGAGGCACTACTGGAAAAATATCATGAACTGCAAACTCTTAAAGTTTAACACTCAACGTCAATGGTTTGCTGAATATGAGTATTTATACCTCTTCAAAACAGCACAATAGCAGACTGCAGACTGCTCCTGTTGTTTTGCAGAGATAATATCTCTGTAAGCTTCACGAAGCAAGGCTATAAATGACTCCTGCTATCTGAAAATCAATCTGACATATTAGAGAATGTGCTATAAGACCTCTTAATCCTCAGATCTGAGCTTTGCATGCAATTCTACATCACAGGTAAAACAGCATTCCCGGAACATGCCAACAACAAGAGCAAGACACTACAGGAGTTGAGATTTTTTTAGTGTTCACTCTGGAATCAATGGTCATGATGTAAAAATGATGCAACATTTACTGACTCATTAATAAAGAAAAAAAAATGCATCTGTCAAATATGAAACACCCTCAATTTTTCAGGAACATCCAGCGCAATAATACACAGACTTTGGCACAGCCTAAAGGCGGAGCTCCTGATAAATATCTCTATTTCATATAGATGTCTGAGGCTGGTGTTACAGGAGTAGTGCTGCTCCTTTAAGGAGGAAATAAATAAATAGGTTTCCCAGTTTTTCCAGAATTCACTCTGAAGTGGAAGAAGAATAGGTTAATACCATTTCATTCATTCATTCATTTTGTGAACCGCTTAATCCTAATTAAGGTCGTGGGGAGGCTGGCGCCCATCTCAGCCTCTGGGTGAGAGCGGAGTACACCCTGGACAGCTCGCGATTCCATCACAGAGGTTAATACCAATGACATGGGATACATAGACAGTGGGTACCTGGATTGGGGCGGCAAATAAGCCCTGACTTCCGGTAGTAGCAAAAAAATGTTGGCAACACAGTGAAATAATGCTAAGTCGTTGGGAGCATAAATTGTTTACTAAGAGCTAGTCATAGAAGATCTGCAATATTTGATGAGAAAGTGATGAATTTTTGTTTTAGTAAGTTTTACTTAGCATCCCGCTGCGCATACAGTATATACTGAATCTATCTATATACACACACACATACATATATATATATATATATGTGTGTGTGTGTGTGTGTGTGCACTGTGCAGTTCATAGAGACCTACATGTACTGTACTGTATTCGTACACTAATTCTCTATAGTTAGCAGGTACTATTTGCCAGTTACATTGAATGTTTTACACTTCATTTAGTAACTATATTTAAAATACAGTTTCTGAGATTTCTCCTTTCATTTATCAGGCTGTAACTCAGTTATAATGAATGAGTCATATTAGATAACTTCCATAACACCCCCAGATTTTCCTCCAAGCTTTACATAAATCTTCAGAGGCGTCACAGTGCAGTCTCCACAATCGAGATCCATAAAACCAACAGCAATTCTGGTAAAATAAACTGTAGGTACATTTATAACAGGATACACATGGACCACAGATCCCAAAGATCCCCTACACAGGACCACAGATCGCATTCTTATTTCAGTTGGGATTTGAAAGGCTGAGCAAAAATGTAAGAATTAGGAGTAAAAGACAAATCAGCCATCGATGAAATCTCTAGGTCCCAGAGTAATGATTTAAGAAAGGATTTGTATATGTGTGCGCGCGTGCGTGTGTGTGTGTGTGTATGTGTGTGTGTGTGTGTGTGTGTGTGTGAGCTGTCTATAAAGAAATACCCTCTTAAAGTACCACCTTTTTGGAAGGACATTTGTTTTTCCTGAAAAAATTTTACATTAATTTTGAATTTTATAAAAGGTGTGCCAATGTGCAGCTGACTGTATATACAGTCACAATTAACGCAATGCTGTATATTCAGCTGAGCAAAGTAAGTTACTTGAAGCATACGGTACTGCTGAATAAAGTAATTTCAGTGCGATCAGTGGGTCAAATTAAAAAGCTGTCTCGTCTTCCTGCACACAAACACACACACACACACACACACACACACACACACACACACACACACACACACACACACACTGTGATTCTAACTCATTGTATTAGATATTGTCAGGATTTTGCTTTTAAATTTGTATTATATTTAGGGAAACATCAGAGCCCAGATGTTAAAGGTTAAGTATGCTGGTGCTATATGTAGGGCAGACTTTGAGAACTAACTCCCTCTGCGATTCACTGCAGACAGCATCTTGCTTTGTTCTGTAAGAAAGAGGACATACGGATAAAAGAAGCATCCTTTCCCCTTATCAGATAGCAAAGTCCTGCGAGGCCTGAGGTGAGACAGCCATATTGAGAGCACGTAGCAGTAGACACAGCACTTCCTGAGAGCAAATGTTGCAGGACACTCGGTGGTGTCCCTTCCAAAATTATTTATACACTGCAGATGGCATGCAGCAGTGAGCAGGGCAGCATGGACAAGCCGAAAGGGCCAGGTGTGCTTAGCAGATGCTTCATTAAGAATTAAGTACTGTGATGGGTAAGATAGTGTGTGCATTGATAACTCACATCCGAAAAACTCTCACAGCACAGCGGTGCTCATTAATATGTGAACATCATGCTCGGTATAACCAATGTCGTGCACCACATATTCAATTTCAGCTCGGGAACTCTCTGTCACCACTGAACTTTTTCAAACCATTCAGAAACAAAGTCTAAAGAAATCTAGATCTTAACTGAGCAACTGAATATTTGTGGTGTGGATCAGGAAAAATGCAATCTGATTTATTTCTATATGATTCTTTGTAATTATGATGAGATCCTCGGAGACTTTTTTGTGGTTTATAATTTGTGTGGGTTTATTTTACTTTTAAAAATTTCCTAAAATTCACACAATGCTATTTATTCAATATACAGTACCTTCAGTACCTCAGTCTATCCAGCTATCTCAACTTTTTTTCTCCCATAAGATGTTGCTGTAAGTGCACTCAGAATGTATGAGGTCAGACTGGCCCGCAACCACTAATTTCACACAGGAACATCCATCCATTTGCTGAACCACTTAATAGTACTATGGTCTTGGGGAGGCTAAAGCCTATCTCAGCCAACACTATATACAGGCAGGATGCGCCCTGAACAGCTCGCCACTCCATTACAGGGACAACACACACAACTATTCATTCTGACATCCACACCTAGGGGCTAATGATGTAGAAAATGACGTGGCCCCCTTCCTCACCCGACTTAAGCCCTATTGGGAACTTGTGGGTTGTTCTTAAACGGGAGATTTACCATGAAGAAAAATAGGACACCTCTCTGAACAGTGTCTGGGAGGCTGTGGTTGCTGCTGCACAAAAAGTTGTTCAACAGATACAGAAATTGACAGACTCCTATTAATGGAAGGCTTGTAACAGTTATTGAAAAGAAGGCTGGTTTTATTTGTCACTGATTATATTATTGTGGAAATGTTAGAGATGTTTATTTGTAAATTTTCAGTTGTTTGAAACAGATGAAAGAGATGGAAAAATAAAACTTTTTTTATTTAGTTGCCTAATGATTCTGCACACCAATATTTGCCTAATAATTGTGCACACTGAGATTTTCTCTTAAGAACGACAAAACCTGACTTTTACCTCCTTAAAAATTCAGGTTTGAGCTTTATTAACATATGAATTGAGTGAGAGAGCTGTAGTGGTTAAAATGTTAAATTAATTGTCAAAAATACAACCTACTTAATAATTGTGCACACAGTGTATTTGTTTTATTTATTTCATAATTTCAATATGCACATATTTATGTTCCAGCTTGGAGTTTTCCTTTCCTTCTTACTTAACATACACAGAGTGCGGAGATGTTCGATCTTATGTCATTTTGTGGTTTTAGATTGAACACTAATTAATCATTAGATTCACTGGAAATTTCACCAACAAAATGAGCTAAAAAACAAAATCTAATACTCAAAACTGAAGATGCCTGAAGAATCCCTTATACTGGGTCTTTAAAAGCACCATGGATCTATTTTTGAGGTGATCAAGCATTTCTACATCATGGACTATGGTACAACACATGGAGTGGCTGCTTCATGCTTTCTAATGTTAATGAAAAGGAAATATATTATTGTCCATGATATTTACTGTTTGTTTATGTCTACTATTGAGCGGGAGTCTGGTGGGTTTTGTTCACCCTTGGCAGTTTCCACAAGCCTCTCTACTTTTGGCTAACCATCAAGCATTCTGTCTATGCTATGTGTTTCTGTTGCCAAAAAAAAGAGAGAGAGAAACTGCATTATTTTAAGAGGCTTCCTGCTCACTCATTCTTCCCAATGCTACAAGAAATGCATTATTTCTAAAAGTTGCATGTGAGCAAAGCCATTCCTCCTAAGACACGTAACACAATCTGAACAATGGGATGTATAAAATGTTTTTGATATATTATGGGTGGCACAGTGGCACAATGATTAGCACATCTGCCTATTAACACACTTGCATGTTCTTCCTGTGCTTGTGTGGGTTTCCTCTGGGTACACAAGTGTCCACCCACAATCTAAAGACATGCACATTAGGCTAATTGACTATTAAATATTCCCCCTTGGTGTGAGTGTGAATTTTTGTGGGTGGCTGTGATGGACTGGCAAACTGTTTAGAGTGTACTCAGAGTCGGCTTAGATAGGCTCCAGCCTCCCCACAACCATAGTAGGTGGAGAAACTTCATTTTAGACTATTAAATGTCTAATTAAAGATTTTTCATTAAATAGCGATTATACAATAGTTTTTTAAATTATCATTAATTAGACATGCATTGCTGGCATCTCTAAATAATATCTAAAACAACAGCAAGCAATTTGCTATTATGTTCATGAAAGTGCCAATAATTCTGAACTTGACTATGACTAATGTGTATTCTGTCACAGATTCACAGCTTTACCCAGTTTGGCATTTAGGCAGCTTATAAAACCTGAGAAATCTGCCTTGCAGCTAAATAAACACTACACTGATGATATTCCTCTGACCTTACGTTCTATTAGTTTGCTTTATAGCTGCGTGTATAGACAAAGACGTTTAAAGACTTGATCAATTACAACCATCACCACCATTATCCCTGACACTGATGAATACTTTTTTATTTTTGCCTTTTCATCTGTAGTTGCTCTACACCCTCTACTGTTTGATGTCTATTCAGTAGAACAGTATCACTTTCCCAGTGTTCTGTGGGAAACAGTGCACCTAGTCTCCAATTACTCATTCAGCAGAAATCTATTAAGTAGAAACTGTCTGTTGTTTTTGCTTTACTGTCAGTTTTTTGACAGCATGATCAAAAATGTGTGTGTGAATGTACTATACACTCTGTTCACTTGCTCCAGTCTCAAGCTGGATGGACCAAAAATATCTGTTTAGAGATCAATTACACATCGACAACTCATCTTACACACAAAAGAAATGATCTTAAACAAAACAAGTACATGAACAGACTACAATTATACACAAGACAGACCATTATATTAAACTGGTGGGAAAATCTAAACATTATTCTGCAATGTAATGTAAAAAAAAGAGTGTTTAGTTTTGGGGGGTTCAAGAAAATTTGCTAAAGCAATAATTACATCATTGACAATAAATTGGTGACCTGTTCAGTCTGAACCAGAAGTCAGCTGGAATTGGCTCTAGCTTTCCTCGTGACCCTGACAATTAAGTGGTATAGATAATGGATGGATCAATGAAGAATTCCAAATTTACTCAGTAGCCGAGTTCACTTTACCCTCTAGTGAAATAACAGACACTAGCACTTTTTATACTGTCCACAAGACAATTTTAATTAATATTTTATTCTATTGTACAATCATTAGATGGGCTGGATTTAAACCTTTATTAGGCTATACATGAGACACCTCAGCTCTAATATGATTAAGTAAAAATAATAATAATAATAATAATAATAAATTCAAGTAATTAAGATGATTATTTAGATGGCCATTTTTTTCTTTGTGTGTATTTCTACACATCCGAATTCTTGGCCCAAATTCTGTCTTTTGCTGCTATGACTTATTCTTTCTATAATAAATTATTTATTAATTTATTTGTATGTTTGTTTATTATTAAACTTTGCTCTACTGTGTTGTATTGTACTGAATGCAGATACGTGTGAAAATTCAATAAATTAAAGTTTATGGCATTATTCTGTTACATGTAGAAAATTATCTGAATTCAGCATGGCCACTTTCCCCTGAAAGATTACACTCTTGTATTTTCACAAATTTTATTTGACAGGTAGCTTACATAAACTAATTAATTAGTTAAATTTATTTATTTAATTTTTTTTTATTAATTTATTACAATTCCTAATAGAATTTATTATCTGTAAGGTAAATTATTTATAAAAATGCAGATTTATAGATTATAAATTGTTTAACAGTGAACTAACATGAACCAACCTGAGGGGCTGTAAGTTTTCACTATATGTATAGGTACTATATTATATGTACTGTAGAGTATTTATTGTATAAATATATAACATATATGCATGTATATATTCTTCACTGTTATTACTTACCAAATACAAGGCTAACTTGACAGATTATTACGGGAAAAAGAATTGAATGCACCCCAAAAACTGAGCACCCATCTCTGTATGCATTTTATTCTTTATTGTTACACATGTTCTTATGCCTTTACTATAGCCAGCAAAAATTCTAAAGATTTATTAGCCACTGCAAACACAGATACAGATACAGAAACTTAGCTTCGTTGTTCTGACAGCGAATAGCCACAGAAATTAATTCTCAGCTTCCACCACAAACAACTCATAGCTACATTATGACAACCATTAAGCATTGTATTTTGTACAGA
This sequence comes from Porochilus rendahli, assembly GCA_039654305.1. Taxonomy (NCBI): domain Eukaryota; kingdom Metazoa; phylum Chordata; class Actinopteri; order Siluriformes; family Plotosidae; genus Porochilus; species Porochilus rendahli. The sequence continues at coordinate 32,051,882 of JBCNYG010000019.1, forward strand.
GAAAAAAAAATTCCCAAAAATCAGTATACAACTCTAGCTCTTCAGGTTTCAGAAAACATGAACATGCTTTTGACACTGAACTGTTTTTTCTTACTAACATGACATACATTATAAAGAAGGACAGCCAATTTAGATTCATATGAAGCAAACGATGCCCGTGAGCCAGTGAGGCAGTGTCCCCTGTGTCTCTCCTCCTAATGAAGAGTGCAGGAAAATGTAGGCCATTTGTAAGGGATGGCTATACTCAGACATTTCTGATCATTAAATGTGCAGGTTTGTGCATTCAAAAAGGTCGAGCGATTTATCAGGGCAAATGGAATGATTTCATGAGGCTGAATGAACTGGACATTATGGTTGTTTTCTTATGAGGTTCATAAAAACTACAGCACAAAAACAACCACAAAATACCAGAAAATACAGCACAAAAACAACCATCAGTTGATTAAACAAAGAACTTAATGGCTCAGAACGCTGAGTCTCCTAAACTGCTAAAAGGAAACTGTACTGATAGAGTACAGATTTGCTTCAATAGACAAACCTAAAATTCTGCTGAAGATAAAATTAAAAACTATCAACTTTATAACTTCCCAAACTGTGTCTCTGTGTCTTTGAGACAATCTGGGATTTATTTAAAATCTTCCCACATGCAGAATTCTTCCCATCAAAGTAGGTACTAAATGGTTATTTGGGTGGTCATTCATACACTATACCTTTAAATAGTACATGAAACATTACACTAGTGTCAGGTAATAGCTTATTCTCTGCTACAGTTTGACATTAGACTATACGTCACCCCTTGGGTGGGGAACGACTGTGGAAGTAAACCCAGACAGAAATTCATACTGCATGAAGGACATTGCCACAGAGCCCTGTTTGTGGTTTTGGCCATATGCTGAGAGTTGTTGAGGCACTTCGCAAACAACATTAACTAGCACCAAGCACCAACCCCTCTCACAAGTGGAAAAGTGTGCAGCGATAAAGGCCAGAAACATCACTGCAGAATGTTCCACTGAGTGTCCAGTATGCGGCCACCTGTGTGCATCAGGCTTTGGAATGAGATCCCACATGAGGGTACACAAATTAAGTGCTAGTTTCAATATATATATACATATGAATGAATACTTGTTGGCCAAAGGTGAGGTGGATGTTGCAGAACAGACTACTTAATTCAGTGACATCCACCAAGCCTGAGGGAAATAACTGTTTGACTATATACTACATGGGAACATAAGCAAAAGAAACATACTAAAATGAGATCTTTTATGAAAAATTTAAAAATGTAAATAATGAGAGATATA
>JBCNYG010000019.1:32094854-32108779 GCA_039654305.1 Porochilus rendahli
AGAGAGAGAGAGAGAGAGAGAGAGAGAGAGAGAGAGAGAGAGAGAGAGAGAGAGAGAGAGAGAGAGCGAGAGAGAGAGAAAGAGAGAGAGAGAGAGAGAGACTCCACTCCAATTTTAATCCATTCATTTGTCTTTGTTCGAATCTGTGCATGTGTTACTTGGGTGTAGCCAAGAGGATTTGGACTCATGCCAAGTGCAGCAAGTTACGAAAACAGTCAGATTCCCAAGTACATTGCGTACTTCTTCCTGTAGTAAAGATCAGCTAGTAAAGATAGCAACAGTGACTGGTGTTGGTATGTCACATGTACAATAAACACTCGTACCTGAGGGATCACTCCTGAACAATGTGTTCATGACAGTAGCATGAAGCTTCACTCGGTCCCACTCTTTCACCATCAGTCCTGCTGCAACAAAACACTCCACCAGCCTGTCTGCGATCTGCTGCAGTCTGTGCGTACACACACGTACACACACGCACACACACACCACTGAGCTTTCTTTTTTAATTATTATTCCTCTAAAATTATTTTAAGATAAAGATACAAAACGTCTTTATTTTTAATAAATATATTATCAAAGTATATCTGGCCACTAATTTGAACTTTACTTAAATCTACTCATTAATGACAGTTTTGTTCATTCATGTTTTCCTCTCACTGCCACAGCAACCTGACAACAATTATCATTTTTATTAAAGACATTGTGTGATTTTTTTTCTTATCCATTTATAGTTACATTTATTGGCGTGGAACGTCTGTGAAACATCTCAGTTCCTCTAATCATAACATAATAAAATCAGTGAACAGTAGTTCCCTCACCAGCTACTCTTTTTCCTTTTTGACAAAAATAATTAGACAACATAGATGCAGCTTGTCATATTGCTGAGAAACCACAAATTGCAAACAGTTCTGTCCTGAGGTTGGTCGTACGTACCATTAAAGTGCATTAATATAAACCTCACAGCTGCAGCTACTGCCTGAGCTGCTGTTTTACAAAATTATTACACGGCTCATTTAAGTTTACTATAACAGACTGTTGCTATGGAGCGCATCATAAATGGATGCAATTAAATAATTTTCTTCAGTCAAATTATTGATTTCTTTAGTAATTAGCGATGCAATAAACAGAATAATGTACGGCGAGTCAGTTATTATCACAAATTAAACCCCTTCAGGATTCATTTCATGATAACAACCGGCTCGCTGTACATTAAAGGTCCAGTCTTACATAAAATATTTAGTCATGTTTTAGTTGCTAATAGTTTATGATGACTCCATCAAACCTTTCAGTTCCAACATTTATCACATGTGTGTACTGTGATATTTTAGTTTAATTTTGTGTTACCCGGCTCTTTAAGCCCACAGCTTCCAAACAGGCTAAACTAGGTCAAGTCAGGTCACGTGGTATGTGACACATCACACACTGGACTCAGCAAGAGTTTGGAAGTGAAAACATGTCGTGTATGGCTGAAAACAGTCCTAACGTGCACAGTAAATGGAAAACCAGAGACATATGCCCAATGGAATTTTGTAGCAAGTCCACCGAGGATGGATTAAGCTTCATAAAGTTCCTGTGAGAGAACTGGATCCCCGAATAACAACCACAGCGTTCAGGCGGGATGGGAACCGACTCCGAGAAGACTCGATTTACTGTTTCAGATATACATAAAGTATATATAAAGGCTTCAGCGTCGATACCGGAAACAACTCATGTTCCAGAAGAGTCTTTTACATTAATAAGTAATCTTAAGGTTAGTTAATATTTCATGGATGATTAAATACTTTAACAGATTGTAATGAGCTGTACCATGCATTTATACATGCATCTGAAATAATAATAATAGAAAGTTTCATATATATAATATATTCATTGTACTGTACCCTTTACTATTATTTAGCTTTTAATTTAGCTACTAATTTTTATAGATGCTTGAGTAGATTTAAATACGCTTTAAATACCTTTAAGCAATTACTGAATGAGGTGAAGTATGATATGAAGAATTATTCAGATCGAAAGGGTTTTATAACCCTCTCTGATAACAGCCTACGAGATCTGAATAATTCTCCATGTCATACAAAAGCCGAATTCTATAATTGTTTAACTTTCCATACAAAATATTTTTTAATTTATCCAATGTTAATGCTCTATAAGTCAGTTTGTAGAAGAATATGGAGAATTATCTGACTGCTTTTGACCAATCAGAGACTGGAAAATATTTTGAATGAATAATAACATCCCGACCTATGGTCACAAGCTTTGGGTAGCACTGGAAAGAACACACGTGGCAGAAATGAGCTTTTCCTTCCCAGATAGGGTGAGATGTTCTGTCACCCATAAGAGTCAGAGTCGAATCGCTGCTTCTCCGCATTGAGAGGAGTCAGCTGAAGTGGCTTGGGCCTCTGATTAGAATGCCACCTGAACGCATCCCTGGTGTGGTGTTTCTGGTGTGCCAAACCGGGAAGAGACCCCGGGGTTGACCCAGAACATGCTGAAGGGACTATGCCTCTCGGCTTGTCTGGGAACGCCTTGTTGACCCCCAGAAGAGCTGGTGGAAGTTGGGGAGAGAGACACCTGGACTCACTCACTGCTTACGCTGCTGCCTATGACTGATGAAGATGAAGAATAATCCCGGCAGCATGGTAGTAGTTAGCATGTCCGCCTGACTGCAAGAAGGTCCAGGGCTCAAGTCCCAGGCTTGGGAAGGGCTGTGTGAGGTTTACATGTTCTCCCTGTGCTTGTGTGGATCAAAATCTGGATCCAGGAATTTTTAAAATAATTCTTTAACATTGTAAGATATAACAATTTTTTTTAGGCCTTTTTTTTTAGGGATTGTTAGGCCTGGTGGAGGTTTGTACTCTGAGGGCTTTTGTTTGGAAATGATCTGGTTTTTGCTATCAATCATGTTATGTTATGATGTTACTGTAGGGGCTAATCTGAGGTGTGCTGCTTACTTGTCAGAGCCATCCTGAACACACACTTTAGCATACAGGACGTCCACCATGGAGGGATCATCATTCATGTACTCTATTCCTTTGACCTCCAGATCTAAAGGCTTTCCTTCTGTTATGTCCCTGTATAAAGACACAGCATAAAAAGACTTTAACTAAAACAGTTAAATAATTGCCATGAGGAACATTAGGATATACAGCCGTTACTCTGTTCAGCTTCCCCCAAGCTGACTGTTCTCTCTCCACCCTTTCCACACTGTTCTATTATGACTGAATGAGGCATCTATTAAACAAACAGGTGAATGTTACAAAGAACCTGATTTCGCAAGATCTATTAAAAAATACAATTAAATTAAAATTAAAACTGATTTAAAATTAAACTGATGACTTGAGTCAGTTCCATGCATCTCAGACACACCTGATGAAACCCTGACACTGTGTGAGAAGCTCAGATGCTCGCTTCACTTCCTGTTCACTCAGTAGGGCAAGGGTTCCTATGGTGAGGTGCAGCTTTGCTTGATTTTGAAATATGCTGACATCCACTCCCTTTTCCTGTAAAACAAACAATCAAATAAATGAATAAACAGTACACTGTATTTTGTGTGTGTGTGTGTGTGTGTTGGGGGGGTGTTTGTGATTTTTTTGTGATTTCTTTTTTTTCTGGTAAATCTCATACCTGAACTGACAGAAAACTAAACCATTTAAAAATTAAGGAAAACAAAAGCCTTATCATGTATGTGTGTGTGTTGATGTGTGTGTGTGTGTCCATTATTTTATCCAACTATGAACTAACTAACTACAGAAATGTAAATTGTTTTTGGCTGTAGATTTATATACATCGGGAGGACGACAATCCCAAACACTGATATTAATAAGATGGAAGTTTTCATGGCTGAATACTTTTTTCTAGCACAAAGTATGCTGAAGTACAGGGACGCCAAAAAACGGACGGGAGAATAAGTTTAATAATAAGAATAAATACTGTGGAAAAATATGCAAACACAACAGCATCAAGAAGGTCCTGTTTTAAGTCCAAAAGAGGCCAAACTAAATACGAAAAACAGAATTAATACCAAGTTTTCTGTTAAATTAGTCATTATGTCATTATGTTCAATTAGTGTAGAGGTTTAGTCGGATTCGAATCCCCCTCACAGCAAGAAGGTCCTGGGTTTGAGTCCCAGGCTCGGCATGGGCATTACTGTGTGGAGCCTGCATGTTCTTCCAGGTGTAAATGGTTAAGTGAGCATAAATGTTTATGTGTGTTGGCGCTGTGATGGACTGGCGAGCTGTTCAGGGTGTGAATGAATGAATGAGTAAATAATTTGTTCAATTAACCTTCTTCAACTAACAAGCTCAAAGAAAATGTTCAATGTAAAAAACTTTTTTTTTTTTTAATATTTCATTAATGGTCTAATAAATGGGTTGAGCTGAAAGACCAGTCTATGTGCTTCAATTGCTTTTATATATTGTTTTTTTGTTTGTTTTTTGATTGAGTGGTACGGTGGAGAAGTGGTTTATGTTGCCACCTCACAATTTCAGGGTCATCAGCTCAGTCATGAGCCTGGGTTACTGTCTGAGTGTCTCTCAGTATTCATGTGGTTTCCCGTGTCCAGAGTTATGCAGGTAGGAGGTTGGGCTGAGCTAAATTGCCCACAATTGTGAAAGAGTGTGTGAATATCCTGTGATGAACTGGGATTCCATCTAAAGTGACCATCTCGTCATGCATTATATAAAACTCTGCACATCGTAATAAGGGCAGACCTGGCAACCGTTGTGAAATGTAGTTTTGTTCGAAAATGTAGATTTAAATTTGACAAGGCTTGTTTTCTTATTTTTGCAGAATAAATTTGTTAGTTAGGGGTTTAAATTCTCTTGTTAGTGTCACCGAGAGATTAAAATAACATATAGATTTAGGCACGGCTGAAAAGCAGAGCTCCCGATAGATTTCTCTCTTCATAGGCCTGGGATTTCTTTACAGAACCCTTCTGTAGTGGATTCCTGCTTTCTTTTGTGTCATGTGTCTGATCACTTTAGGTATCACTTGAACAAGTTCATGTTCTGTGTAGCTTCTCATTTCAGCATTAGCTCCATGAACATTTATTTACCTGAAAGTCTGTCTCCCTAAATGAGTTAGCCTGTGTGTATATTTATTCTACATAACTCTGACTGGTGGTGTATGAGCCATAATTTTATGGATGTTTCATTTTCAGTGATTTATTTATTCCTGCTCATCATCATGCAAGTCAGCTATACATTACAGTCAGTATACTAAATTTCCTGTGCATGCCATATTCTTTGACTATGGTACTAAATTAAGGAGTGCCAGTAAAGAATTTTAATAAAAAGACACTTTTTTTTTAAAAACAAGTGCCAGTAATTCTGTTTAAACAAATCGAAGCCCACCTGAGAGCAGTGATCCAAAACTTCCTCTTTAAAGCGTTTAAACCCTTCCTGAATCTGTGGGTGGTTCAGAGCGAAGGACAGGAAGTGAGTGAATGGCTGTTTCCTGCGGAAGCTCTCGATCAAAACCTCGACACGTGTTAGAGCGGATGCTACCGCTGCCGTATGAGAACCTGTGATCACTGCAAAACCACAGCACAAGCACACACTTAGCTCTGCACAGAGAACAACGACAGAACATACTGTACGTATTCATAACCAAAAGTACACCACATGAAAAGGTGCTACCACCTCATAACCGCAGTTTTCTATTCTCGCAAACATCAACTGAACATTTTGTAGCAATAAACATTTTTTTAAAAAACGCTTAAGATTGATACTTAAGGCCTGAAAAAAAAAGTAGATTTTCACTTCCATGGAAGATTTGAATAAAAAACCATAAAGTTATCGAACCTATCGGTCCCTCGGCGCCTTGTTTGGGAATGCTGATTGTAGTCTTTGTCTCCGTTTCCAATCGTTTTCGTGTCTCGCCTTTCTTTCCAATGATATACCTTGGGAGGGAAAAAGCAATTAAATCTCAAAGCAGGTTTTATTTTATTATTAATTACCCCAGAGGAATCTCAAACCATGATGCTTTGCAATGCATTCTATTATTTCATCTTTAAAGGGGCCTATTCATCATAAAGGGAAACATGAATGTCAATGACCCCTGCACGGGGCACTAGAATATCAGTAAACATCACCATCTTTCTTTTTTTACTCTTAAAATCATATTCTTGTGTTTCCTGACACTTGATCTCACACTGCCAAGTTATCTCCCATGCTCAGGATCATTTCTTCAGTAACATGGTCTTGTTGTTGTTCTTGTAAACAGACACAGAACCAAAAAAGCTGTTAAACAAGTCAATAAGAGATACAAATCCCATGAGCTGGGGTGGTTTTACAAGAAAACCTTTATATTTAGCCAAAATTAACTGACAATGGAAGATAAAACATATTAACTAATCACTAGGAAAAGGGCACCTTTAAAAAAAATTAAAGAAATCATTGCTAAATGGGACAAACTGAAGAGTGGTCATAATCATAAATCAAAGTGATGATGTACTGACTTATAAAGAACACTCGGGACATCTATAGCACAGCGAAAGCCCTTGTCTGTCTGCTCAATGTTGCTCGAGTCACAAGGTTCATCCATGCACAGGTCACTGACTGTAAAAGAACAGAAATCAGGATTAAAGTTGCTGTAATACACTGACCGGCAGTCGTGCACTCTAATATTCTATTAGGTGCATGGCTTTCTTTTTTCAATAAACTTAAGCAACCACATCACATTTAATTCCATCCAGTGTTGGGTTAATTTTTCACTGACATCTTGAATTGATGACTGCAAAATCAAAACACTCCATAAAGTCTTTTCCAGCACATCCCAAAGACGTTCATTAGGGTTAAAGTCAGGACTCTGTAGTACCAGTTCATGTGTGAAAATTATTCTTCATGCTCAATGAACCAATCTTCTTTATTTGAGCCACAATTTTATATTGGTGGCATCAGGATAGAAAACAGTCTATTGATGCTATAACGTGTTCATTCAGTACATTCAGGTTGTCAACGGACTTCATTTTATTGCCACATAATGTTGCTGAACCTCGACCTGACCAACTAAAGCAACAACTAATTCATGCATTGATTTTGCAGGGAGGCTGGCACCCATCTCAGCCGACTTTAGTCGAGGACTGAGTATATCCCCGACAGCCTTCCAGACCATCGCAGGGCCTGTGATGGACTGTGGGAGGAAACCGGTATACCTAGAAGAAACCCACTCAAGCACGGGGAGAACATGACTCCACAACAAACGTGTTAACCACTGTGCTACTGTGCTTCCCTGAAGCAACAACACAATGTGGATTATGCGCTGTAATCAAAGCTAAAGGCCGTCCAATAAAATATTAATGTGATTTTCTGGCCCCACAATAGCAGAGCTAGAAAAATAAATTATCACAAAGTTGCCACATAAACAATGTATCTTTACATTTTTTTTGAAGTGGCTGAGCACTTGTCAACATTGTCAAATTCCTCTGTAAAAGAAGGCCTATTTTCACTATTTAATTTTTTGTTCCATATTTAGGTTGGTGTAACACTGAGAATCTTCAACTGAGGAACATGATTTTTTTTTCCTTAATGAGAGTCAGTTTCCTATATATGTGAATTCAACAATATGAGCCTCGCATCTTCTTCTCAGTAGGTGTGTCTACTTTTTCCAAAAGAATTTTGCAAATGAACAACTATAACTATAACACTACATATTTCTGATGGAATAAAAATTTAAATATGCAAATGATGTAATGTTTGAAACTACTTTCTCTCAGTAGTGTTTCCAAGTATTGTTCATACCAACTTTCAGGTCCCTACATGCATTTATTGCCAAGATATTGCCTTTTAAAAAAGGAAAAAAGTTTCGCTCGTGGGTATAAAATTGTGGTTGAGGGTACCCTATTTCAAAAATGTATTTATGTAAAACTATTAGGAATTAGGAATTAAGCAGAACTATTGTTCATCAGACATATGGAGGTACTTGGGGGGGGGGAAATGCATAAAAATCTGAGACGGTCATCCGGGCATATTTAGAAAATTTGGTTGATTTGGCATGGAACGACCATTATGATTAAATATGTAAATAAATGTAGGAAAGATTGCATGATTTATCTTTTTGAAATGAAATAAAATTGTATTTGTTGTTCTTCACTTATTCATGCATTTCAGAATGTTTTTAGTCTGGGATGTGTTTCGTACTGCGTATCGTGACAGATGATGTTGGATATGAAACTGAAACTGTCACTTTGACCCATCACCTTGGAGAGACTGAGGAGGTTGCAGTCTAGAACAACAGAGTGATACACATCTGAGTACACAAACCACACAGTCACATCGGCAAACACATCCGTTTGTCTTCTGAAGTCATTTTTGCATATCTGCGTAAGCATCCATTTCCGTCACGTGACTTAAATGTTATGTTCAGACTTGGATATTTAATTTTTTTTTTCAGCACGTACAGAGCCCTCGGATGTTGGACGAATAAAAGACAGAGTTAAAAATTAGTCTCATTCATGTTGACTGTAGCGTCCTGATCACACACAAAAAAATCACACATCAACAAATTCTTTACTTACGCTCTCAAAACACTTTATTAGAAACACCTGTACACTCATGCAGAAATCTCATCAGCCAATCATGTGGCAGCAGTGAGATGCAAAAGGTCGTTCAGATACAGCTCAAGAGATCTGACTAATGTTTACATGACACATCTAAATGAGAACACATGATTTCTGTGACTTTGAATATCACATGGATTATGGTGCCAGATAAACGCTCTACATAGTTCAGCCATAACATTAGCACCACCTGCCTGGTCAAGGCTAGCTGCAATGCACAAGGTGTTCTGAGCCTTCCTATCATATACAGAATTAACAGTTTCAGCAGTGTGTGCTATCGTAGCTCTTCTCTGGGATGAGATCAGACATACTAACCCTTGACTCCTCTCATGAGCCTTGAGCACCCATGACAAATAAATTGACCCAGTCATGTACGTTATGGCTGATTTCACATTTCCCCCAATCTCAAGTTTGATATATTCATTAACTGAAAATCTGACCTGTCTTTGCAAGATTATTTGCCTTGTGCTCCTGTCACATGATTGGCTGATTAGAGAATAAACCAAATCGGCATTATAGCAGTACGCATACGTGTGGTGCCTGTGTCAAAGGTCACGGCTACCCAATGATGTAAATACAATCATATGATCAATACTGATGTATGGTGACAGCAGTCTATTTAAAGATATATACACTGCTTAAAGTCACATAAACGCAACATGCCAGGGCCTCATTGTTCTGTGCAGGGGTGCAACAACGATACATGCTGACTGAATGCTTTCACGAATGTGAAATGCATGGGGACTTTGTGATGTACATATGATCCCCCATTGATTCTCTTCACAGTTCCAACTGAATGGAAAGATCCAGAGGGTCGCCATGAGCAGGCAAAATTAGTAAGTTGATCCAATTTTATATGTTTTTATATTATTTTCATACATTAATTAGCATAAAATTAACACAAGACCAAGAAAGCTTCATGCATGCCTGTCTGGAGCCATTTAGGGCAATTGACTTTATGCCCTTGGAACTTTTAATTCAGCGGAGGTTAATACAGGTGGATTTAATAGTGTAAGTGCATAAGGAAGTAACTATATACACCCATTCCTGTAACTATATACACCACCATCTACATCACATTCTATTATCATTGTTTTGGGTAGCCGTGCCCTTTGACCCAGAACGGCATGTACTGCTGGCAGCCAGTTGCCGATTTGGCTTTTTGCATGAATGCTGAGGTGTTCCTAATAAAGTGGACGAGGAGTGCATATTTCTTTTAACACAATAAGTTTAAGCACTAAATCATGTGTCTGACAGCAGTTCGGTAAAATATATGCACGAAACATCACCTGGTCCCGTGTATGAGAAGGCTTCCTCCTCTTCTTCTTCATAATGTTCTTCTTTAACAGCATTTTTTCGGTAAATCCTCCCATTGATGTTAATGAGCGCCGGCCTCAGTACATCCATAACGGTCTACAATTTCTGAAGGACAGTAAAAAATGTTTGTCTCAGATGTGATGTATTCAGTGAGCATCACTTTTCAAGTCCAGTTACACATGTATCAGAACATATGAACTGTAAATAGGTAGTGGAAGCTGAGGAGGTAAAGCATTAGCTGCCACTGTCAGGCTCTTTAGCAAGACTGTTATCTCTCTACTGCTCAGCTGTACCCTGTCCCAATGTACATTGCTATGAAAAAAAAGCATCAACAAAACATGAACATAGAAATGTAAATCTATGAAATCTGAAATTATTAACCTGCTGAAACATCCAGCCTGGTTTGAAAAGCCGCTGATCTGAACATATTGCATAGTCTTACCGTGATTGTGTGGGTTTTCTCCGGGTACTTTCCTCCCACAGTCAAAAAACAGACATATTAGGCTAATTAGCTGTTTCCCTAGGTGATTGCAAGTGTGAATAGTTGTGTGCGTTGGCCCTCTAATAGACTGCAATAGCTCACGGTGTACATCGTCCACAACTGTCTGAGCTAGGACCCAGACCCCGCCCCAAAAAAACAACCCTTGAACAATTAAGTGGTTTTGCAAATAAATGAATGAATATATATAGTGAATTATAATAACATTATTTACCAAATCCTCATGCACAAGCAAATGTTCACACTGATGCTTAGGACTATTAAAATTTTCACGTCAAATCATTAATACTGCCAATTACAGTTTTGTAGTTCTCACTGTTTACATATTTATATAGATCTGTATTGTTCAGTCTTTCCTATACTGATTTACTCTGCACTGTTTCTGTGTAATGATTCTGAGAGAACAGTAGTTAGTTCCCTAATATTACATAAATGACAACAGATCCTATTTGACCTAACTCAAATGTGCAAAAATCTTCTTATCATGACAGACTATTTCTTATGTCTTAATCCCAGTGTCTTCAGACAAACCCTACATTTTAATCATTATAAAACATGTATGTAACAGAAAGCACGTCATAACATAAATTGTTATGAAAGCACTTCATAACATAAATTGTAGCTCACTCCAAACTTGACACAGTCTGAAGTCATATTTTATGCCCTGTGTACACTTAAATAAGCCTTAAAGTTCAGTTTCATATAAAAACACAAAAGGTTTGCCTGTGGTATGGGCTATGGCACCTGGGACTCAAAGAGTACACCATATAATCTCTACCAAAAATATGATAAACTCAATATATATGGTGTGTAAATACTGATTTGTTTGTTTTTAGTGTAAATGGTGACAACGTGTAAAACTTCCATAATATACTAAGAGGCATTAAAAACACAACACTAAACTAATTCCACAATTTTATTATTATGTTTAACCAAATCAGTTAAATAATATACAAATCAAGAATAGACATTTCTGACCCGGACATTGGTGAGTAAAAACACATTTCAGTGTCCTGGATAACAGGTGTCAATAGTGTGTGTGGCTGCCGTTTGCTGCCAGAGTGCCTGCACCCTGCGGCATTGACGTGACCAGTTCTTTTATCTGTCTCCGTGGAATTTGATCCCACTTGGCCACCAGTGCATTTTGGAGCCCCTGGTGAGTGGTGGATGGGTGATTCCGCTGACGTACTCGTCAGCACAGAATACCCCAAAGATGTTCGATGTCGTTCATATCGGGCAAGTAAGGAGGCCATTCTAACACCCTGATGTTGTTTGTGGTCAAACAGTTCTGAGTGATCCTGGTTGTGTGTGGATGAGCGTTATCATGCATGAAGATCACATGATGATGTTGGTGGATGTGGGGCACCACATGCGGATCCAGGATTTCATCCATATAGAGCTGTGCTGTCAGTGTTCCATCAACAAACACCAATGTAGACTTCCAACTGAAGCCTACAGCAGCCCACATGATCACGCTCCCAACGCCAAAACAATTGACCTGCACAACACACGGATCTGCATACTGTTCACCATGCAGCCTATCATCATTGCGATACAATAGATATTGTGACCCATCACTGAAGATGACATTACGGCAGTTGCGATTAGGTCAGTTTCTGTTTGAATGTGTCCCACTGACGACGAGTGGCGCCTGCGGTCTGTCAGGACATTATCAACATATGCTCTGAATGACCTTCTTCCCCGAAACCTTCTGTGCACTGAGCACGAGCACTGATGTGTAGAACCAAAAACCTCAGCTGGACGGAAACAGTCCCTCAGATGCATCACCCGGATACGACGCTTTTATGTTTGTGTAACGACACGTGGTTGACCAGGTCTTGGACGGCCTCTCGGGTGGTTCCTGTCAGTCTGTGGTGTGTCCGAAGACGTTCAACAGTTGAACGATGCACGCCAAAGTGTGCTGCTACCCTTGCAGCGGTCAATCCATCAGTCAGCATGCCCTGGGCTTGGTCCCTGCTTGCTTGTGGCAGTATAGGCATCTTCACTTTTCACAAGCTTTTTTTTTTTAACCAGGCTTTTTATAGCCAGAGGTTCCACTTGACAACAAACAAACATGTTTTGAACTCATGCTACACTTTGTGGGTTATTGAAGGAGTGGCTAAGGTATCAGACTTGTATCAGACTCATGAGAAACTGGTAACTACGCGACACTTGAGTACTTAAACTTGTTTTCAAATGTTTATATACAACATGTACATTCGTGCTTGTTACGTTTTTAATGCCTCTCACTACACAAATAGCCAAAAAATATCAGACCAACAGATAAACATCAGTGAACTCACTGTTCCTCACTTCTCAGATGCTCGCAAATAGACTTCCTTCTTCCGCCACGTCACCGGAAATACATGCCACCCTTCATTTTACCGCTCCTCCCAGGCGTTAGATGGCGCTGTGATGTCCATGTGTGTATATATCATACCACAAGTATCATCAGAACTAGGACGCTAAACGTCGTAAGTTGTTTATTAATGTAGAACGTTGTAATGATGCAGCAGTTCTCATTACATTACCAATTGTTTATGTTTAACACGTTTGTGTTTAAGAACCACTGACGACGAGTAGCTGTTTATGAATAATCATACAGGCTGGTCTCGAGCTAGGAGGATAATTTGCTAACTAACTCTTTGTAAACATAAACAAGTCTTAAATAGCATGTAAATTCACTATTGTTCTACCACATCCATGTACTGTATGTGCTGTGAAAGGAATAATAGATTATAAAAGGTGTTGTTGAAGAAATATAATCGATGATAGGATTGTGTGATACCAGTACTACTGTTATGCTTTATAACTATGTTTAATGTCTGTATCATTTCTGTTAAAACAAATATAGTAGTGGTTTAAGGCCTTACCAGCGTCTTCTGTTTCTCTTAAACTTAGGAAGACAAACAAAATGCAGATTCGCCTTTTACAGACAAAACAGCCAGACTGCAGTAACTGCAAAATATTCAAAATTGAGAAAACCAACTCATGAGTCCTAAGTGAACTCTCAGTCTGACTAAACCTTCAAGTATAATATAACTCCAAACATGTTAAAACAGTTTGTTTTCTTTAAATAACCTTCCAGGGAAAACCAGTTAACTTTTAAACATTAAACATTTTTCTCGAAACTGATTTTGCAGTTACTGCAGTCAGGCTTGTCAGGGCAGCTTATTCCTGGTGACTCTGTCCTGTCAGAATAATTAGTTGCAGCTTTACTCTGAATGTTACAGAGCTCTGGCACTTTACACCATCAAAGTAATGATGTGCACTTTTAAAAGGAATTTATATAGAACATCCACCTTATAAATTACATCTTATAAGTTGTTTCTCAATTTTTTTTGTAGTTGATGTTATGATGTTTCTTGTAGTTCTGCTGTTACAGAATATTATTCAACACCATAAAACCAATCAGAATGGTATAATGCTATGCTCTAATAGCTTACACATGATCTACAGATGTCTTGATGATACAGAATATCTGTCGTCCTATTTTGTTGGCACATACAGAAAACATCAACAAAATAGCAGAGCTGTCTCTCTCTCTCTCTC
>JBCNYG010000019.1:32119300-32136065 GCA_039654305.1 Porochilus rendahli
GGAAACCCACGCAAGCACAGGGAGAACATGCAAACTCCACTCAGAAACGCCCGAGCTGGGAATCGAACCCAGGACCTGTTTGCTGTGAGGCGGAGGTGCTAACCACTACGCCACCGTGCCGCCATTTTTTGTATCATTTAGGACAAAAATTTATTTAAGAGAGTCTTTTTACTGTCATTCGATAAAATTGTGGTGACATCTTTCCATGCAGAGCAGAAAAGGGATTAAAACAACATTATTTTGTCTGCTTAAACATAATAAATTTTCAAATACATTATTAATCTAGAACTATATTGCTCCAGCCTCACAGCAAGAAGGTATTGAGTTCCGGGCTCAACAAGAACGTTTCTGTGTGGAGTTCTGTGTGCAGGTTCTCCCTGTGCTTGCATGGGTTTCCTCCCACAGTCCAAAGACAAGCACATGAGGCTGATTGGCTTTTCCAAATTGCTTCTAAGTGTGAATGTAAACGGTTGTGTGTGTTGGCCCTGCGACGGACTGGTGAGCTTGTCTTGGTGTACCATGCCTTCACTCAGAGTCACCTTAATCCTATTAGGGTTGCAGAGCGACTGGAGCCTACCTCTGCCTGCACTGGGCTAAAGAGGGGTACACCATCACCACCAGCGTAGACCATCACAGGGCCAATATATTCACAGTCATGCTCACACAAGCCAATTAGCCTAACGGGCATGCCTTTGGTCTGTGGGAGGAAACCAGGGCATCTGGAGAAAACTCACACAAGTGAGGGGAGAACATGCAAACTCCCTCCAGAAACGCCCTCACCAAGCCCAGGACTCAAACCCAGGACCTTCTTGCTGTGAAGTAGACATGCTAACCACAACGCCACCATATTTAAATAACAGAAAGTGGCAAAGCTGTATAAATATAAGATATTTCAAAATTTGATTCTTATATACATTATATGAATGTATATATCATTCATTCATTTCTATGCGGCTTAATCCTAATTAGGGTTGCAGGGAGGCTGGCGCTTATCTAGGCCAACTCTGGGTGAAGGCAGGGTACACCCTGAACAGCTCGCCCGGCCATTGCAGGACTACACACTTAAAAACAAATGGTGTAATACATTATTAGCTGTCAATAGCACAAAATACTGGCACTATGTTTCATGGTTTCCCATGTCCCTTATTAACCTTTTTGCTTTATACATCTGTACCTTTCAAGCCGGTTATCTCAGGTCTTTAATCATTTCCCAAAAGTTCCATCAGACGAACCACGGTGACAGAATGTTGACTCATGTAAGATCATAACGATATTACATCATACCTAATTCTGTTTCCAGAGGCGTCGCAGTAGTGGAGTAGATTTCTGTCACCAAATCCCACAATTATTGAAGTCTTGTGCAGCTGTGAGTGGTCACAAAAAACTGACAAGGCAACTAAACTGATATTTAAGTCTCTGTGCCTGTGCATGGAATAAACTGACACAAACACCACCTTAGCTTGTTAGAGGACTCTCTTGTAAGGGGTGATGTAATGTTGCATCACAGGCAGAAATCTCATGTGGAACTTGCACCTTTTTTGTGCATTCGCCTCTCATAGACATCCAGCCTAGCGCTTAAATGTACCAGCACAGTTCATTGCAATGATGTCATAGTGCAGTCTACAAAAACTGATGACTTCTTTATGGATGCTCAAACGACTGATCACTTTTAATACATGCATATTTTTGAATTGTGACAAATGTAGTGTTATTTTGTCTTTTTATGAGATGTGCATTATTAAGAATGCATGCATTTAGCTTATTTCATTGCCATCCTGCAATATCATGCATTCAGTTTCTTTTCTTTCATACTGCAGTGTCACAGTGTGATTGTGCACATGCATTCTGGTTACAGCCATATGTACAAACACACATATGCACGTGCAGCACATAAAATAACCAATCAAACATGATCTAACTTTGCACTAAATGTCCATTTAAGTCGGACATGGACACAGGTTTTGTCCCAACTTGTCCTAGGTGAAACAAAAGGCGACTTGGAGTATTTTTCCTTTCCTCAGCAGACAATGGCTCGTAGGCGCTTCGTGTTACTGGGCAAAGTGAAACGCTCTGAACGTGCGCTAAAAGTTGATTGGTTGAGCTGTTTCTGGGGGGCGTGGAAAGCTGTAGCTGGGCGGAGCTATATAAACAGCTTTGTTCAGGCTCATGACATCAGTGTTTGCAGAAGAGTAGCTGCTGCACTGGTAGAAGGAGGCACTTAACCCGGCTTCTCTCTCGCTTCTTTGTTAGTTTCAACAAAGTAAGTCGCCGAACATCTGGAATATATCCTCAACTACTGGCTACACATCTTCTAAGGGTTATCCCCACACTTTTTTGGTGAGTGTTCAGCTTTTTTTTTTTTTTTAATCTGTTTGGGACTTGGTTTGGTTTGTGTTCTGTTTGCAGTGGAGTTTGCTAGTAGAAAGGTATTGTAAGCTGGTACTGAGATAAAATGAGTTTTAATGGAAAATTATGGGTGTTTTCTTTTAGCTTGTATCTGCTAAAAAGCTTCAATTTGTAGTATAGGGTGTTTGATTTCTCAAAAGGTTCCCAGGAGAACAAAGTGAAGAATTAAACCTTCCAGAGAAACAATGAGAGAATTTTTTTTAAGTGTGTCATACTACAAAGAAATCTTCTAGGATACAAATCTTCTAAAGATCAAAGGATTGAAAAATCTATATTTTTCTAGACTTGGGGAGAAAAATAATGTGCTAGTCATTGTGCTTATTCTTTATTACTTAAATTTATTATTATTATTAGACCCAGGTTGTTCTGAGTGCAGGAATCAGCTCTGTTTTTCTAATTTGCTTTGCTTTCTCCTCAGGTGTGAAGAACTCAAGCACATTAATTCCCGTAGAGTTGCACTTTGAGATTTTGGAGTCATGCAGAAGGCACAGGATGAGGGGGTTTGGACTGATGGAGCTCCACAGAGACTGTCTTGGAGTGGCCTGGTGCAGAAACTCAGCAGCAGTAACAGCATCGACTCAGACTCTGAACACAGCGGCACAGATGATGGCTCAGACACTGGTGAGTTTTCGTCCACTGTTGTATGAAATGGATTGCTCATTGCCTGTAGGTGTTCAGTCATCTTGTCAAACAAGATCTTTTTTTTTTTTTGCACGGACTAGCTTCACGGTTGTAGTATTTATGAAGTGCAGTGATGTGCAAATCACCCCTCTTAGCATGTGTTAAGTGTGGTATCTAGTCTTGAATTGCTTGTAAATCTAGCTGTTGCAGTGAGCAATGGTAGGGTTGGTGAGTGTTAGAATAAGAGAGGAAAAACACCGATATCTGCAGTATGCTACAAAACCGCATTATGACGTATTTCAGTAAAGAAAGCCTCATGATTCCTGCATTTTCTTATTCCCCAATACCCTGCAATGTAAACAACTAAATTTTTATGTAATCCCTTCTAGGGTCTGTATGTCTTCCCGACCTGTCAGCTCTGGATGCTGATATGTTCTTTGACCCGACGGAGGAGAGCCTCTGTAAAGAAGTGGTCCAAGAGATTGCGCTTAGCCTTATCGAAGCAAAAGGTTGCACATTGCACTGTTCCAAACTTCTCATCCCCAACAAGCTGCTCGAGCACATAGGGAGTGAACTGGTGCAGCTGGCAGCAAGTGAGCCATGCGGCCTTCGGGGGGCGCTCATCGACCTATGTGTGCAGCAGAGTGAGACATGTCACAGTATAGGCCAGATTGCTGCGGACCCCTGCCTCGTACCCACCTTTCAGCTCACACTCGTTCTTAGGCCTGAGTCAGGAGGCATCTGGCCGAAGATCCAGGGCTTGTTTGCTGCCAAGTCGTCAACACCTGCAAGAGGCGCTCTGAAACTCAGCACAGGCTTCAGGGTGATCAAAAGAAAACTGTATAGCTCCGAAGAGTTGCTTATTGAAGAGTGTTGAGGCCTGAGGACCAAACCTGGACATGATGGGAGACATTGTGGCTCGAGGGCACTGTTTAAGTGTCCTGACAGCTTGTTCTCAATTATGAACTTTATCAACAGTACTGTGTGACTTTATACTGACGATATTGCAGGTCTCACTTTTGCCACCAGTGTTTATACAAAGAGTAGAGGGTACACAAACTTTTAAACATTCTCTCACTGATTACTGTATGTAGATCCTAAATACTGCAGTCATATATTGCACTTCTTTCAGGCAGCTTTCAATCCTGTCTGATGTTTTGTTGACTGTGCTGAAATGTTTACCTCACCTCACTTTTATTTTCTCAAATTGACTCTGGCAGCTATTTCATCAACCTGACTTTTTTTTATTTTCCTTTTAATCCAGAGAGCACCGTTTGTGTGTGTGTGTGGGTTTTTTTTTTTTTTCCTCCTCTAGCTCTAGTTTTTAAAAAGTTTCATGCATATTAATTTGTGCACCATTATTTATTTGATATTCAAATACTGTCATGTTTTATATGTGCATTTAGGAAACACAAAATAAATTATTTTTGAAGAAATATTTGCTTCGGTGTTTTGTTCCTTGTATGCTCACCACAGTGAAACTTGGTACTACTTTACAGCAAAACATTGGATTTCTGCAAAACACCAACATTATATGGGGGGTGGGGTGTGTTTAAGGCTCTTTAACCATTAACCATCCAGGCTGATTAAAAAAAAATCCTTGTAATATTGGGTTTCCCCATAAAGATGAATGATGGGGCTATATAGGTTCTACATTTTTCTTGTAAAATGGCTGGGATAATTGGCACAGTTTTGCCTTTTGTGCATACAAGTTATAAAAGGGGGGGTGGTGGCTCAGTGCTTAAGGCTCTGGATTACTGATCTGAAGGCGAAGAGTTCAAGCCCCAGTATCACCATGGTGCCACTGCTGGGCCCTTGCACATGGTCCTTGCTCAGTTGTATAAAGTGACAAATATAAGTAACTCAGGATGAGATCATTGCATAATCATTCCATAAATGTAAATCAATTTGGGGCAAATGTGTAAAAATGCAGTTGAAGCTCTACTGAACTTTATTTTAAAGGTGTCAATGTTGGTTTATAAAACTAAAAGCCATTTGGACACAAAACATGGGAATGCCATCCAGACTGTAACTTGAGCCCAGGCTCGAACCGAGGAACGTGGAGTTGTGAGCCAGCAACACTGCAGAGTCACTTAAAGAGCAATAATAAAACTCTACCACTCGAGATCTGCTGACGTTTGGGCTTTTTACATTTTTTCCTGCAGTGGAGGTTTATGAACTCTGCTATAAAAATGCACATGAAAAAATGAGTCCTTAACTGTACAGATAAATAAAAGTGCTCATAGTTATATATTATAGTGCATTATTTATATATATATATATAAAAACACAAAACTACATAATGCTTTTTAAATCTGGACATTTAATCGAGTAAAGCAGTGCTGGAATGTTCATGTTGTTCATTGGGTGCCCCATAACTAAATGATCAATTTCCCAAAAGCACAGAGGGGCTATTTACTGTAATGCTCACTCTACCATTTCCATGTCAGTGTTTTTGTAAAGCTCAGGCCATTTGGAATCGATTTTAAAGTTGGGAAAGATTTGAATTGTAACTTTCTCCCTTTCTGAGTTTAATTTATCGAGGTCTCCTTTCAAAAACAAACTGCATGAGTTTCAAATGAATGTTTTCCAACCTTTGATATAATTATTTAAAATGGGGTATGAGTGTGTGTTCTTCCAAAGTAATTAGAAAATCGGAAAAACTTTCCGATGGCTGGAATGAAGGAAAAATATACAGTACGAAAGAGAGAGAGAGAGAGAGATCAGTAAAATAAAGACGTGACCATTGACTGCTGGGGAACGTGAGCCAGTGCATGTATCAGCTTACACAACCTGCCAAAATCTGAGATGACTTAACTGCGCGCACTCTCACACGCACACATGTTCACACACACACCCGCACAGTTCCACTCTTACATGCTTTCTCATTCTCCTCCCTTCCTGAAGCACACAAAGAGCCCACCAGTCGTATCCTAGTGTGCACAATATCACACTTCCTCTGCACAAACACTCAAAGCACACCGACTTGGAAGGTTGAAGACAGATTTTATTTTTCTATTTTAATCTGGAGGAGAAAAGCACTGCTACAGATTTTTTTTGTCAGCATTGAAAAATGTAAAAATATTTATAAGGTCACTGTTAAAAAAAAGTCCTGATCCATGAATAAATACTACTTAAATACAGAGCAAATCTAGTGGTGACAGTAATAAGGTAAAGTATGCAGTGCTTATTAATGCCTAGTTAACATTAATATCTATTTAACATACACGTGACGTAATCAGCAAACTCCTGCATTGCTACATCTCCAATGTACAGTTATATAAATTAATAAATTAATACAAAGTGACTAGATCATGGTTTATATGAAACCATATTAACATCATACAGAAGTTTCAGCATGTTGGGGGGAAATGCATTTCAGAATAATAAAAAGATAAAAGATTGGATCATTTCTCAGCTGAGGCGTAGCGCAGGACTGTAAAGGGCTAGAGGTTGATCCTTTCCTTTACAAATCCTAACAGGATGATCCTTCACTAACACAGATACTATACTCTCTCTCTCTCTCTCACACACACACACACACACACACACACACACACACTTAGAGGTCTCTCCCCTTTTGGCTGAATGTCACCAATTTGCAACCAATTTAATGACGATTCATTTTAGACCTAAAAAACAAACAAACAAGAAAAATCCAAATTATAATAGTACATAATGATAAACCCGTATGAATGTGATACTCACACAGTGTGTGGTAATTCTGTACAGGCTGTATTGACATGGGTTAACTATGGACCACCTAAGAACTAGGTCACACTTGGCATGACGCTAAAGCATTGACAAGGAACTGAAAGAGGACATTGGACAGACGACAATTCTGCAAACACATTAATCCTGAAGAATGTTTAGTGCTGCTTAACTTTTGTTTGCTCTCGTTTTCTCCGAGCAGCAGAGTAAGGGATACATAAACACATTGCCATTACTGGGGCTGCTTTAATGAAACTGGCGGGGAAATGCACCCTTCTGTCTCGTGGATATTTTCCAACATTAAACACTACTAATAAAATATAATGCTTAATGCCATAACATGCCGTGTAAAATTGTTGTGGTATAAGAGGAATGAACCGTTACAGGACATGCTATTGTTGGCAAATAATCAAATTCATGGTTTCTCTGCTTTGTGTCAAATAACATCACACCATTCTGCAGTTGATTATTTCCCGAGATCACTTGACCCATCATATTTTATTACTTTGTCAAATGCACAGTTTGGGAAAGTCTGAATTGGTGCTGAGTGAACTGAGATAGCTGTTTAGTTATTAATAAAAATCTCTTCAGCAATACATAGCCAATCAGAATCAACTCAGCCTTGTTAGGTTTCCTGTGGTGGGCATCTGCAGACAGCGGACAGACACAGAACAAACATCCAGTCCATATTTCATGACTATGGTGCACCATAGAGCTTTGCATTCACTTTTCAGTAACATATCACACAAGGTATCATTTATAAAAAAAGAAATACACATAGTAACATACCAGATTAATATGAAACTGATTGTAACTTTTAAATTTCATATGTGCTAATGACAGCCACACATCCCAAATAATCACTTTGTACACCTGTAAGGACTTGAGATTTAGTGCCCTATAGTCAGAGTGTATAGTTGGCAGAAGACCACATGGCTTAGGATGCAATTTGGTTTGGTTACTACATGACACTGAGCTGCTACAACACAAGTTTGTTTAAATGAAGAAAGCAGGGCATGAATCAGTGTCGCACTTTTCTTCTTCTCACCTGCCATGATGATGATGTTCATAAGTGGACATAAGTCTGAACCTCAGCCAGTCTGGAGCAGCTGGGCGTACCCATTCTCTGAGCTCTCTCATATAGGTCACTGTCACCAAAATAGCGCGCACGGTACAGCAAACCTTCCTCTGTGGACAAACACACATGGACATGATATTTAATCTGCACACTGCAATTCTGATGATCACTAAAATGGCTTTCTTGGCAGACTTGCCACCAGGAAGCAGTCATGGCAACGTCCCTTCGCTAAAATCATATGTTAACGTGAAAAAAACACCATGCACCATGAACCCTTCAGTCACTTAGCTGCTGGATTGAGTGTACTCACTACTGATTAAGCAGTTTACAAGCAGTGTAGGTTTTCTTTTTCTGTACAGTTAACATTTTAAAACATGGTTTAAAAGATAAAAAAAAGTCATGACTGTTGAATGCTCTTGTTCGCAGATTACGCAAGATATTAAAGACGCAAATTGTGAGTCAGAATGCCAATGAATTAAGAAACCGGGCCTGACTGCCCTCAGGCAAATCTGATTAATCATCATACAGTATGACGTGTCTGCTTGAGTAGAAATGACCAAAAAACCCAAATAACACAATTGGAGGAAATGAATTGTGGTTTCCGTGGCTTTGTCTGGAAGACAAATGGGGACAGTCGAATGCCTAGTGCCGAGTCAGGGATCCAAGTGAAATTCACACGCATTTCATTAGACCTCTGATAAGAAGGGAAAAAACTGGTAAAAGATAGTAGGACTTGCGCCGCTTTTGTGGAAAATTCTCCGTCCTTGTTCCCAGGACCTACATCAACCCTAAACCCATTACTGAAGATACCTGACTGAATTATGCAGAGCCAGTATTTTAGCATAAAAGACGTGTTTTTAACTTAATTGTCTGTCTGACTGGGACAACATGACTGCCTTCTCATAAGGTGTACTGACTGCAATCTTCAATTTTTACTTTGTAATAGAAGGTTAAGTGAAGGTTCAATAACATTAAAACTGGGATGATCAATCATTTATCGGCAAACCGCATCGACCAAGGTCGCAGGGACGCTGGAGCATATCTCAGCGGACTCTGGGTGAAGGGGGGGTACTCCC
The DNA here is from genome assembly GCA_039654305.1 of Porochilus rendahli. Classification (NCBI taxonomy): domain Eukaryota; kingdom Metazoa; phylum Chordata; class Actinopteri; order Siluriformes; family Plotosidae; genus Porochilus; species Porochilus rendahli. The sequence goes on from JBCNYG010000019.1 coordinate 32,128,193, forward strand.
TTAGATTTTCCTTAGCATTTGCATTAATTCTAGACATACTGCAGAAAAAGCAACTAACTTTGGAATCAAAGGATTTGATCGTAACTCTACTTTATCCACCAAACTCTACTTTATCAGGCTGCTCTAAGGTACACGCCTTAAAGAAGAAACCATCATATTCAGTTGGGGCAGAGACTCTATTGTAAACTAACTGGTTACCAGTATTGACAATATCTTATGGCAGTCTCACACCTCCAAGTTCATTCTCTCACTCCAGGCTAGCAAAGCTTCACCAGCTACATGAACTGTATTGTATCCCTCTGGGATCACTGTGACTCCACACTAAGAAAAACTAAAATGGAAAACTGTAAAATAAGATGATCTATTTATGGTTTATTTTTTTTCCATTTTAAAGCATCATGATGGAAAAAAAAAAAAAAAACTAAACAAAAAACACTTGGTTTAAGTATTATTGACAAACTGTGAGTGTCCGTTGTTTTGAGTCAAGTATCATCCTTTAGGAATATTTTTTAATCCAGAGATAGCCAATGACCAATCAGATGCCATTCCTGTGTAGTACATCAGGCAGGTATCAGTGTTTATTAGAATCTTGTCCTGATTGATATTTTATTGTATAAATTATGGCACTACATATTGTGTTAATATATTACACTGTATTAAAATATTTTTTATCTCTGCATATTTTACCTGTAAAAACGGTTTTGCTTTATTGGGTCACATTTACTAAGAAAATAGCAATAATAGAATAATTTCAAAGGAAGTGTCCTAGACTTGATTAAGAAACTTGCATCCTGTGACAGCATTAACCAAGAAAACCCTGCAAGCTTAGAAACCTGAAGGGTGACCAGAAAATCAAGCGGCAACATGACAAGACATCTGAGAATCTTTTCCACATAAATGTCAATCTACCTTTAATATGATTGATTACAGTTAAAAGCTTTGCAAATGTAATATCAATTACTGCATTACCTGAAAAATAACTGGCGGAGCGAACACACGCAGTTTCACTAACCTTTAGTGTGTTATGGGTACTTGGATACATGCATGTTCTGTCTAACTTGAAGATGAAGTTGAACTTCTCATGATCTAATTAGATCCTGGTGAGGTTCCTGTCTATGTAAATGTAATTATTACTGTAACATTACTTTAGTACAGTTTCTGTAAGCTCTCAAATATCTAGTAGTTATAACAAACAACATAAAGCTCACAGATACATCAACTGGCCATAACGGAACTATTTATTTTTCAGACACACAGAATGAAGATATGGTTTTGAAGAATGGTGGAAAGATTTAGAATATTCGTGTGATGAGCGTACTGTGTTGTTTCTCCTTCCAGCAGTTGTTGCGGAGGGCGGAGATGTAGTCGTCCTCTACACTGCGCTCCACCTGTCTCAGATTCCCACCGTTGTACTCCTGATTGAAGCTCTCGCTCACGTAGTATGGCACATGCAGTGTCTCAGTGAACCGCTTCTGTGTGTGACCTACAGAACTGGAATAAACCAACAAAACAGCATTTCATGTTCTGGACACCCTGCTCAAATATTATATGCTGTAACTGTGGTTGAGTTGTGGTGGAAGCCTCCATTTTTAGGTGCTGACATCCAGGTCAATTCATTGCCTAGTAGTAAAAAATTAAGCATGACTGGACTTTTTTATTATCCCTTCATCTGCTCAACGCAATCAGGCAACAGAAGAGAAGATACAGAGAAGGCTGAAGTCTTTGAAACACTTCTCTTTCAACACAAATTACAAGTGATAGGCAGAGGGTCAAAGGGAAAAGTCAAGAGATCGTGTTCGCAGGTTATACTGTGGCCCAACGCAATCCAGTATGATGCAGGTTTTTATATTTCACCATCACTATCACTCTGAGGTGGGACTGACTAAGCAAAGTGACATGAACTTTCAGTTATAGACCCAATGAAGAACATGAGCAGCAAACCGTATATAACCACAAGACGGCTTACAATTTTTAGCCTGTTCGTATGGAGTGGGTCATTTTTCACTCATCAATTCAAGACACCATGAGACATGAGCCCAACACTGGATGGAAATGAATGTTATGTTGCATAAGTTTGCTGAAACAATGCCATGACGATTATGTGCTGTAAGCAAGGCTAACAGCAACAAACCACTCCATAAGGTCTTCTCCAGCACATTCCAAAGACTTTCAATAGGGTTAAGGTCGGGACTCTGGGGTGCCAATACAAATGTGAAAATGATTCCTCATCCTCCCTGAACCACTCTTTCATTATTTGAGTCCCCATTTTATATCCGTGCCATCAGGGAAGAAGGAGTCCATTGATGTGATAACCTGCTCATTCAGTACATTCAGCTCATCAGCTGACTTCGTTTTATTACCACATTAATGATGCTGAGCCTCGACCCGACCAACTGGATCAGGAATGCCATGGAGATTACACGCTGTGGTCTCTGAGTACGTGCTGTGAATTCTAGTTAGATAATTCACTATGCTTTAAGTTCTGTTAAATGTGTTGGTGTCAAAATCTCAAAGCCATTCTAGAAGCTTAATGTTAGCCTGGGTTAGGTGTCATTGGGGTCACTTGGGTTTTGGATCACACAGTTGTGTATAAGTTTCATATGATTTGATTTTATGCAAAATTTCTCAGCTTGTCATCCTTCTTCATCATTCCATTCCCAGCACCAGTTCTACTGACAGCCAAATAGTCCCAGAGTATGATGCTACCACCACAATGTTTCACTTTTGGTACAGTATTCTCGGGCCTCACTATCGACTTTCATGGATGGCAGCCTTTCAATCCATGTCAGTGTAAAACTCGTGGCAGTTCTTGGCCTGTTCATGACCCTCCAACACAATTTCCTCTCAGCCTAGGATGACCATTTGGGTCTTCTTTCAGAACTTATGTACAAGTGTTAGAACTGATGATGCTTAGAAATGGCCCCTTATAGACATTGGTGGCATTTGTAAATCTATGACCCTTTTTTTAGGGAGCACTTTTGAGCTCCTTGGACTTTCTCGTTATACTGTGTGTTGGTAAATGGTTTGAGGCCTATCAAATGAAACTTTTTATGTTTGCACAGAGAAGCTACCAGCAACAGTCAATAATGAACACCAACAGAAAGTTAAGAGGGCTTGGTAAGTTAATATTATGAAATTTTTAACTTTCATAGTTAAATAGTGGTGCTGTAGTGGTTAAGGCAATGGGTTATTGACCTGAAAGTCAGTGGTTCAATCCCCACTATGGACCCTTGAGCAAGGTCCTTAACCCTCAATTGCTCAGTTGTATAAAAATGATAACTGCAAGTCGCTCTGGATAAGAGCGTCCGCCAAATACTGTAAATGTAACTGTAACTAGTAAAAGTAGGGGCATTTCCTGACACAATATGATGACAACTCAAAGGATTTAGACTTAATAGTTAAAAACAAAATTTAAATAAAAAAATGAACACTTGTTAGTCAGAATAAACTGAAGAAAAGGCTTCACTTTGCTAGGGAGCGTAAAGACCTGGAACAATGGTAAAAGATCATGAAGTCAAAAGAGTCCAGATTTACCCTATTCCAAAGCAATGAGGGTGGGATAATAATTCATAGTCCTTACTGTACAAACCTCCGGAGGCTGTCTTATGATCTGTGGTTGCTTCAATTACTCAAGTAAAGGCTCAGTGATGTTGATCATAAAATAAACTCTGATATCTTTCTGAAAGCAGTGAATGAGCAGGATGTTCCATCAATGGATTTTCCCCTTTGACAGCAGGATAACAGTACCAGGATTCACTGGTCCTAAATAGTGAAATAGTGATTCAGGGAGCGTAAGGAATCATTTTCACACCCAAACTGACTACCACAGAGTCCTGACCTTAACTTCATTATAAGTCTTTTTGTTAAAAAAAAAAAAGATTCAGCTCTCCCATCAATAACACATGATCCTGGTAAAATATTTACATAAATCTGGATGGAAATAAATGTTCTTTTCATAAGGTTATGGAAACAATACCATGGCGTATGTGCGTCATAATCAAGGCTAAAGCTGTTCCAATGAAGTAATAGTGTGTGCTGGTTTCGGCAGGCAGGGTACATATTGCATGTAGGTAATATTTCTTCCAGAAATTGTAATTTAGAATTAGAAATGATAACAGGAAAACTGAACCACTCCATAAAGTCTTCTCCAGCACATTCCGAAATCCTTCAATAGGGTTAAGGTCAACACTCTGGAGTGCCAAAACATATGTGAAGAAAAGTCCACTGATGTGATACCCTGCTCATTCACTACATTCTGCTCATCAGCTGCCTTAATTTTAATGCCATATTAATGTTGCTGAGCCTCGACCCAACCAACTGGAGCAACAATGTTTCGGCAATACTGCACTGTAATTAAAGCTAACGGCTTTCTAACAAAATATTAAGAGTGCATATATTGGCCCAATTATGTTAGCTGTGCATCTTTCTGCATGTGTGTTGGTATCGGTGTGTGTGTTTGCATCAGCATGCATCATGTCTGCTGAAGCATGTGCATGGTCACTCCATGAATATGATTATCTATTGACTAGCAGGCTAGCGTAACCAATACTACTACAGGTCCACACAGCCATCACGTCCTCAGGGGTCTTACACTCCTTCCGTGAGTGAACACACCAGATCAATAAGCCTTCAATACAAGACAAGTCCCACTTTCCTGCTTTCACTGAGGCTGTTAAGGGGCAGGTTTCATCCCAACTCACTTCACATGCTCATTGCTAAAGTGTGTTAAAGTTGATTACCTCTACTACTGAGGTTATGTGTTATCCCTGGTTTGTGTATTTTACTGATAGTAAAACGTTATGCGTGGATTTTCATTCAATTTCTAACAGAAGTGGGCTTTGGACAAGGAAGACACCATTAACTTTTGGAGATAATCTGGATCAAATTCTATTTGTTTCTATTCTATTTTTTAAGGATTCTTTAACATTGTAAGACACAGCCATTATTGACATTGTGGTTAATATGGGGAATTGCTGGACTTGGGAAAGGTTTATGCTCTGAATACTTTTGTTTTGCAATTAATTTAGTAAGGAACAAGAAAATTATGAAATGAATTAAAAATCAAACCGACCAGCAGACATTAATAAAAATAGAGTTTTCCTTTTCAACGTGTCCAAATAATTACGTTTGAGCGTAAACTTTCTGACAGCTTTTTGCAATCTTGTTTTATTTAGTCTAATGGTTGTTATGTGTTAAATCACCTTGTGCCATTTCACCCCAAACAGTATGTGTAATTCTGAGTCACAGAATTCTGAGACTCCAGACTCCATATGTATTGCTGCAAGCAGGAGAGATAGTAAAACAGTAAGAGTGTGTGTACAGCTGTCAGTAAAGATGGTTTAGTGAATGAATGTCAAAGTGTGCCTACGCATACAATATGCAAGACAGATATTCAAATTGTCATTAAATCCTCACTCACTCATTTGCTGAACCACCTAATGCTACTATTATGATCACGGGGAGGCTGGAGCCTATCTTAGCTTACACTAGATGAAGGTGGATATACCCCGGACAGTTCACAGGGCCAACACACACACACAACCATTCACACTCACTCCAAGGGGTCAGTTGAAACAGCAAATGAGCCTAACGTGCATGTCTTTGGACTGTGGGAATAAACCAGAGGAAACCTACGCAAGCACGGGGAGCATGAGCAAACAGAAACGCCCTCACCGAGCCCAGGACTCAAACCCAGGCCTTCTTACGGTGAGGCGGAAGTACTACCCACCGCGCCACTATACTGACCCATAATTAAATGTGTGTGTACTTACGGTCGGTAGTTGAGACTGTACGGAGGGTCAGTTACCATCATCTGACTGAGAGTGGACACAATAACAAGGATGAGAATGGGCATGAGCTGGACAAAGAAAGCCAAGCCACCCTGTAACACAGTGCAAACCACAACATACAAACACACACACACACACACACACACACACACACACACACACACACACACCACTTAATTTTGCCAGCAAAGTGACCAAAAACTAAACTTAACTATACCAAGCAGATCACATTTATGTTTAAGGTTCAACAAAAAAGCCAGCAAAATGGCACACATATAACTAGTACATTTAGGAAAACACACACATGCAGCAATGAATATAAATAAAACGGTAAATTATTCAACATCATTTATTTATGCTAAATAACTCATCAGGTTTCATGAAGTTAAGAGCCAACGAGACTCCACTGACAGCAGAGTATAAACATGTAGCATCAGTGCTGTGCACAGCTCACTGCTGCTCTCTGCTGTTCAACACGCCAAAGTTCTAGCTGTACAGCCGTCCTCATCCATGCCACCATCAGGTCCATAACCAATATCAAGGGTTAGCAAAACCAAAAGACACATCCAGAAGTAGTACCAAACCTTTGAATGTTCTACATGAAACCTGTCATAATTAAAAAAAATTTTAAACTGTGGGGGGAGTTTGGGGTTGGGGCAGATGCACAAAATAGCTGTAGAACCAAAGCTCTTTTGAGGTACACTCTATAATATTGGATGGACAGACATGTACAGCATATATGCTTTAAAATTTCCCTATACTCAGACCAAGATGCTGAAACTTTTACTAGCATAACAATACCTTATGCGAACAAACTGAACTATCAAGGCGCTTTGCTAATTCGGAAGTGGAAGAACAGCCCTGACTTCAACCGAACTGTTGATCTTGTGACTGAATGGGAAATTCATCATAGTAATGGTCCAAAATCTAGTGGAAAGCCTTCCCAACAGAGTGGAGATCAATGTAACAGCAACTAAATCTGAAATGGGATTTGCAATAAGCACTTATGGGGATGATGGTCAGGTATCTACAAACTTTTAGCAATAAAGTGAAGCATGAAGATAAAAATATTCCTTTAATAATTGTTTCATTAGTCCTATTCAATTTAATATTCATTTAAATATATATATATATATATATATATATACACACAAACACACACAATAAAGCAACGGAGCAATCGGATTAGTTCGCTGTCTGGATTAAATACATTGGTGTATGCTCTGGGATGGCCCATTCTAATTGGTCTACTATCTATGCATCATAAATTATTATATCTGAGCGTATAATACTTGAATCAAAATGACTGACACTCAGTTTGTCACAGGCACCTGAGCTGTCAGTGTCATCATCAAGCTTTAAAATGGAAAAAGAAACCATAAACTTCTCATTTTAGGTTGTTATTTTTGTGTTTCCCATAGAACACACTAAAACACCTAAATGCTGTTAGCTACACAGATCTTTTATCCATGTGAGACTGCAATGCTCACATGACCTACCGCACATGGTCTGCAGACATAAGCTAAAGAAGTTAATAAAATTTGTTGGTTTTTATTCTGTATGCTTGCTCTACATACAGGTGGCACAGTGTTCCATCTGCCTCAAAGCAAGAAGGTCCTGGGTTCAATTCCTGGACAAGGGCATTTCTGTGTTGAGTCACTCTCCCTGTGCTTGTGTGGGTTTCCTCCAGGTAGTCCGGTGTCCTCCCATAGTCCAAAGCCATGCACATGTAAGGCTAACCGGCTGTCGCAAATTACCCTTGGGTTTTGATAGGAATGGGCATACACGGTGCATGCAAGCTTTTAAGTTTGGGTTTAATCCCATTTTAGGGACACTGTACTTACACCTCTTTCTTCCCTTCTTGCACCACGCTGTTGGCTGAAGTGCATTCGCCCGTTGCTGTACATGTGAACATTGCCTGAAAACACAGTGTGATAAAAAATTAATCTGAATCAAAACTATAGGCAAAGCTTGCTGTTATTTAAGAAATTTTAATGCTAATATCGAGCGGCACAGTGGCGTAGTGGTTAGCATGTCCGCCTCACAGCAAGAAGGTCCTGGGTTCGATTCCCAGCTCGGGCGTT
>JBCNYG010000019.1:32146000-32156630 GCA_039654305.1 Porochilus rendahli
ATTCTAATCAGATGCCCAAGCCACCTCAACTGGCTCCTCTCAACACGAAGGAGCAGCGGTTCTACTCCGAGCTCCTCCTGGATCACAGAACTTCTCACCCTACTTTGTAAAACATTCTTAGTTAAACTAAAACTGTACAGTGTGACCGAAACCTTAGCCTGCTGAGCACTTTAAAACGTTCCAGGTGAAAAACGGATGATATACAGTACATATATTCACCAAATGGGTTTTTACCCCTCAGCTGGTTATGGCTGGAGCGGCACTGTCATTGGCCTGACAGCCAGGTGGGCGGACGGCGAGACAATAAGTTTGTCTGGCCTATTGTGCGGCTTTTTGAACTTTTGCATAGGCACTCCCTGTGACCTAAACCTGTGAATGGGGTAGCTAATTTGCATATGTGACCTTTGACCTTGGCACAGTGACCCTGAACATATAAAGTTTTTCTGGGTCATTGCTCAGCTCATATGCATAATAGCCTTCCGAAATTTGGCATAGGCCCCCCCCTTTTGACCTAAACCTATGCGAGGGGGTGGCTAATAAAAAGTAGGTTGTCGAAAACTGTTCATATGGGTGATGGCTTTTGTCCTCCCTGCCTTGAGGCGCCCTGGCTGAGGGGTTACATCCTTCTATAGCTATTATTAATAGCTATTTTTAAAAAACCCACAATGAGCTGAAATATTATACAACAAATAAACACAGCCCAAACATCATTACTTGGAGTTAATCATGTCCAATGTCTCCTTACACACAATCTCCTAAATCTTCTAGTGGTTTTTACAGCCCTTAAAGTTTTAACACATCAGTCTTCATGAATGATTGAACATCAAATTTGAAATCGTGCAGTACTACCTTACTAAATCATTCAGAGAAAACAAAAAACATCCCTTTGTTTATCACCTTCAACGGCTTGAATATATGTAACATTGTCTATGGTCTACTTTTTACTCTGAATACTTACTATGTATTCTTATTACTACTATATTATTTTACTACTTAATTATTATCTTATTACAATGTAATCATAGTCACTACCTACTTAGATTGTTCAGGTAAGGCATCTTTACTGAGGTAGATTACAAAAAGATTACATTAGGACAGATAGAATATTCATGCACTGACGTAAAGGGAAATGTTCTCAGGTAGCTGCTCTTCTGTAAGACTGAGGATGAAGGCTTTGAGGATGAAGGCTAATTTGAATTTGGTGTTAAAACCAGGCTGGATGTTTTAGTGCTCATTGACTTGGCCGTTCCTGCTCGTCACCCGAATCGCTGCTCTCGTCGTCCCCCTCCATCCCCAGCTGCTCGAAGTCATCGTCGACTTCATCGCGTTCCTCGTCGTCGTCTTCCTGGTTCAGGTTTTGCTGCAAAGCCTCAAGTTCCAAAAAGCGCTTCAGTAGTGCAGAAAGTTCCTCCACATCACTTTAAAAAATCAGAAACACAGTTTAAATACGATAAATTGATAATTATGTTTATAAAATGGTCATTACTGTATGCTTGTCTTTAGACATACAAGTCGTTTTGAAATTATTCAGAACAGAAATGTCCCTTGCCGTGCCAAGAAAACATGAACACAGCTATCGAGATACAGTGTGTAATGAGTCTGTGTTGAATTATGTACAGTGAGTGTTAATTTGGTTGGAAAGACAGTGTGAACCCAGAAATAGAGGTCTCACAAAAAGGAGGTCCTGGGTTCGAGTCCTGGGCTCAGCAAGGACATTTCTCTCTGGGTGGTGCATGTTCTCTGTGTGCTTGCATGGTTTTCCTCTACGTACTCTGGTTTCCTCCCACAGTTAAACACATCCACATTAAGCCAACTTGTGGTAAAAAATTGCCATTAGGTGTGAATGGTTGTGCGTGTTTTTGTTGGCTGAAAGAGGTTCCATCCTCCCAACGACTCTAGTAGGATTAAGCGGTTCAGCAAATGAATGCCTTTGTACTAACCTGCGTCCACTCAGAGTAGCATTCTGGGTCAGTGGATGCGAGAATCCGGTGGCCATCCGAAGCACCAGTACATAACCCGTCCCCAGGTACCGCACCTTCTCCTCTTGAACACTTATATCACGCAAATGCCGCAAATCCATCAACACTGAAACAGACACCAATATTGTATGTAATGTTTTCCCAATAACATGCGTTTAGCATATAATGTACACTGTGAGAAATGCACAGGTGCAGGTTAAACAGGATTAATTATATCCCCGCCAGCTGGATATGAGCAATTGCATGCTCTGATTGGCTTATCTACTACTAGGATATGAACTCATCTACTGCGAGTATAGAAAAACACAATGGTGGAGTGATAAGCAGAATCAAAGAACGACTAAATACATTTTCTACTTGGGGGAAAAATTCTATTAACTAAAAAATTTGAAATAAAAGAATTTGATGGTGAGACCATCCATTCATTTTCGAAGTCGCTTAATCGTAATCTCAGCTCACTCTGGGCAAGGGTAGGGTACACTGTGGACAGCTCAGCAAGGGATGGTTTGGAACAGCCAGTTAGCCTACTGTGCATGAGTTTGGACTGAAGGGAGGAAACCGAAGTACCCAGAGGAAACCCACACCAGCACAAGGAGAACATGCAAACTCCACACAGAAACGCCCCAAGCCTGGGAATCGAACCCAGGACCTTCTTGCTGTGGGGTGGAAGTGCTAACCACTACTCCACCATGCCACCATGGTAAGACCACGTGTAAATATATTTTAAGGTTCAATTTTTCACCAAATAAATTGAGATGGTCAGCTGTTGCTGTCGGTTTGCCACTTTCTTTGGGTCTGCAAATTTATCCTTCGCTGTTTGTGGAAATGACTTGCATCATTTTTAAAATTCACATTCCAGTGGATGTGATAGTAATAAAACTTATACTTATAATAAAAATTATTTCACTCAATCTTGTCGTACATGGCTGTACAACCTCGTCAGGTATCAGCTCACCCATGACGCAATTTTGTGGAATAAGTGACAATTATACCTTTTTCTTGTCCTTTTTTCCACAGTGTGAGTATCTTTGCATACAGGCTGAAGGACTTCAGTTCAATCTTACCCTTCTTTTTATCAAATGTTGCCTCCTGTAGAAAAACAAAATCTCAAATTAAACTTTTAAAAAGGCGAATAAGGAATGTATGACTTAGAAATATGAGTGTGTATGAAAACCCAGTTTAATCATCATGTGTCTCTTACTTCCCACTCCTCCATGTTTTGTAAGGCAACAAATATGCAGCCTGTCATGTAAAACAGTTTCCATAACACGCTGTCTACAAGGTAAGATTGAGAGAACAAAACAAAACAAACAAAGAACATGGTTAAAGAAATAATTCAGAACCTTCATTTAAAAGTGATTATTCGTACTTGATTCAGGTCTACCCCACTGCATGTTATATTTAAGAATGAAACAGGACCACTATAAGATTACTGCTTAAAAGATGTTGTCTGGTGGACTGCTGACACAGACAATGACATCATCATAACAGTCGGATGTTGTTACATGTGTTGCTGGTACAATGTATGTAGCAGTGTTGCTGGGTATTTAAAAGACCATATGTTAGCCACCTTATTAGCCCCCAAATCTGTACAGTGCTGGGTAAAAGTCTAAGGCACCTATTTTTTTTATTTACACCTTAAAACTTATTTAAACCTTGCAACAGATTTTTATTTTATATGACTTGTACATTAGCAAGTCAGTATATAAACATGTCATATTTTCCAAACTTTAGTTTTCTGGCACATTACAGGAAAAATGTTTGTATGTCAATAAAGAATGCGGAAGATTACGTAAGAGACGACTATTTATACTTAAACAGAATGAACGCTGATGGGTTTTGCATGCAAAAAAAGAAGCAAGTATAACAGTCAAACTTTCCAGGAGGACTATAGCTGGTTCTGCAAGATACACCATTAAGTAACTCACTCACTCACCAAACTGCTTAATCCTACCTGGGTCACAGGGAGGCTGGAGCTTATCTCAGCCAACCCTGGGTGAAGGTGGGGTACACCCTGAACAGTCTGCCAGACCATCCCAAGGCAAAACACCCACACCACTATTCACACTCACACCTAGTGCAATTCAGAACAGCCAGTTAGCCTAATATGCATGTCTTTGGACTGAAGGGAGGAAACCGGAGTACCAGGAGGAAACCCACACAAACACAGGGAGAACATGCAAGATCCACACAGAAACGTCTGAGGCCGGGACCTTCTTCCTGTGAGGCGGCTGTACAAACCGACACACCACCATGCTGCACATTTAAATCAATTATTTACACACAAATATAAAACCCATTTGCATGTGCCCCGGATACAACATGCATAACAGTGCCAGTACCCATATTTACTTACTGATGGACCATTCCATTGATATAAATTGGCCAAAATCACTAACTGTCTATGCAAAGTGTTTTTATACAGTAAGTCCGCGCAAAGTAAGCAAGGGCATAAAACCTGCACATGGTTTAATATGTTACTGTAATATTTACCTGAACTGTAGTATGCTGCAGCCAGGCCAACTGACACAATACCTAGATAAAGAAAAGGAAACCAGCTTGTGTCATGTAGATGATAGAGGACATGCAGTTCCTTGTAAGTAAAAATTGCATAACTCCATTTTGCATAACTCCATCAACTTCCCCCATTCATACCAGCAAACAGGGACCAAGATCGAATCCCTGGTGATCTTTTCAGATGAAGAAGATCATTTGTGTGCTTTTCAACCACCATGTACACCATCTGTAAAGAAGTGTTTACATTTGAAGGATGACCATGAGTAAACAGGCATGTTTTACAGTTGCACAATTTCCTGTTGAACATTATTTTACACTGCATGACAAACTACAAACGAGTTCTACGACAACGTAGAGATATTTGCACATCAAGAAAACGTCTAGACTGACAGTGGAGTCTGTTTGTCCTGGTGCTTTGAAGACACCAGGACATGCACTGTACATGATAAGCACTGATGGGTGGGACAACACCCTCAGCGGCGCTCGTGCTCGGAGCAGACGCGGTCACGAGGAAGCTGCAGAAACCCGGAAGCGACCTCATATAAATTAATAAATGAATGAATAAACCCCTCACCTTTTATCCGGTCTTTAACGCGCCCGTGAATCTAAGCAATCGGATCCACGAAATAACAGACTTTAACCTGATAACAGATGCTTTCTTCAGGTCCATACGTTTCAAAGAATGCCACTTTCGGGAATTCCCAACTTCCGCCAAAGCGCAATGAATTCTGATTGGATGGGGACACTTGGAAGCTCCTCCTCATCTAAACTCCACCCATAAATGTTTCTAATTTTAAAGGTGTAACGGCTGTTTTCTCAACGGCCGCTCCTGGAGGACGTAGTGCGCTACAGGGCGTGAAAAAACGTTATTCGACATGTACAACCTTCGAGTGCACTCGAAGAAGGAGTTAAGGATTAATTAGGGATTTGCCCCCAACGTTACAAAGTGCGGTTTGGACGGGAGAAGAAAGTCGCGGAATTAATTATTTTAGGTTAATTTGCTGTACATGTCTGAATATTAAAGGGGACAGCTGTTAAGTCGAAATAAAAGTACTAATTTTTTAATTGTTAGTAAAACAAAGGTAGTGACGTTGATGCATGCGCGTGAGAGAGGCAATGCGGGTTGGCGCATGCGCGCTGTCCAAGCTAAAGGACAATGAAGTGTGTTATTGTGTTATGGTACCATGTAGTTTCTTTTTATGTTTTTTTTGCCGGTTTTCGATGAGACCGAATGACACAGCCGTTCCACAGCTCTCGGCCATGTGACTGGACGCTCTGGACGTCTTTATGAAGAAGATTTTGGACCTCGCACCGATCACGTGCAGAGTTCCTGCTCGGACACTGTTCTCAGGGTTGAACAGGATTCGTGTTTGCAGCGTTGGAGCTGTTTCAGTGCCTCTGTCCTCCACACTGGATTTACATACTGTAAGAAGAGCAGGATAACTGATTTCCAAGTCTAACTGTGAGCCTCTTGGTTCCTACCCGAGGTGCAGTCGCCTTATAGGTAACAATCCCTAACACACATACACACACACAGCTGCCACTTTCCCCATCAATAACACCTTATAATTAACTGCTTAAAGACATCATGAAAAAAATACAGTGTCACTTTAAATTTCTTAATTCCTGATAAACAAAACAGTAATCATGGTGGGAACCTTTTAATCATCAGACTCTTGTTTTCACATTAGCCTTAATTTATGTTTATATATGATGGCCACAGGGATTAGGGTAGCACTGTCTCTTTCTCATAAGATATAATTATATAGACTTCCCAGGATCTGAAGTCCCGTCCCACAGTGCATGGATGGATGGATGGATGGAAGGATGTTTTAGTTTCTCCCTTGACTCCTCGCCAGTTAGATAAAATAATTTGTGGTTCCTTCTACAGGGAATTCATGCACAATGTCCGAGGTTACCATCACAAAAAGAAAGGAGAAATGTGAAAATTGCACTAAACAGGTAATTCATTTTACTTGAAAATATCCCCGCATTACAAGATCCATCTTCGCAGACATGAGTCGGGTATGGTGGTATACTTATTTCTAACTTTGGCGTAATTTTGTTTCCTAGTGCAAGAAGAAACTGAGTGATGAAACTGAAAGTGTACAGCAAGATTCCAGTGTTGCTAATGGAGAGGTGACTTTTTTTTTCACCTCCCAATGCAATCTGTAGGAAAGTACTGAAAGTACTCAGTTTTCTTCAGAAAACTTTTTGGTGGCTTACTGATTAAAGTAATAATCATTAATATAGTCAGTGTACAACCCTCAGTAGTTTTGCTAAATGCTTTCAATGCATGGATATGTAAATGTATTTGCCTGGATTGTTATAATTTGGGTATATTTTTAAAAATAGGGATCATAGGCATAATTACAGAAAAGTCAGTAATCTTATCTCTGTTTAGGATGAGATTAAGGAGTTGAATGTTAGAGAAACATGTTTCCTCACTACACTTATAGGAGTTTGTTTTATGTATGGATAATCGTTTAACTATTACAGAACTCTCCTAACTTGGTGTTTTTCCCTGTTAGGAATAGTATGAACTATGTCTTTAATGCAAAATAACAGCTGATAAAGGCAGTAGCGTTATGTCTGTATTGCAGCAAAGATGAGGAACATGAAATACACTCGTTGGAAGGCTGCTCAGACTGCATGATGGTGCAATAATCTGTAGATATTAACAGCCAAAGTGATTAATCATGAATTAGTTTAACTTGATACACTGATGGGATGGCATGGGCCACCTTTTTCTAACAACATGTTTTTTCCCATCTTCACTAATACAGTTGGTGCCTTCAGCCTATCTGAGGCAATATTGTATGCCCTTTTTTGATGTTTTGTTCTATAGTAGCATTCAGAGCAATTATTGATGTGTGTCTTGTTCATGTCAAGCAGCCTACAGCTACATGTCAAAGCTACAGGCTGTCTCATTGACATTGTAGGCGTGGATACAGGATGACTGTCCATCAAAAAAAAGAAAAAATCACACTTATCGTAATAGTTTGGATTTCTTAAGATAATAGGAGTTTTGAGAGAGGATGTAACACATCCATGTGTTTTGGAAGTGCTTTTCTAAGAGGAAGATGTCTGTCTCTGCATAGTAATCTTCAGTCGAACATAGTTGGTATGATGTGCTTTTGTAGGTGAGTTGTCAGCCTGCGTTGTTAAGCGCGTGTCTGTCCTGTGACGGCTGCGTGTCTGAGGAAGAGAACCAGAAAATCTCCCAACAGAGCCTGCAGGAAATCAACCATGTCCTGGCACTCAATAAGGTAGCAAACAGCTTGTATTGTTGCCATAATGTTTGTCCATAAAACCATCTCGGGGGTGTTATTTATGACCGAATCGGATCTCATGCTGTTTTGTGTTTGTTTGTGTGTGAGACAGAAGTGCGATTCCTCAAAGCACAAAGTCCTGGTGGTGTCTGTGTGTCCTCAGTCATTGCCATTTTTTGCTGTGAAATTTCATCTAGACGTCCCGGCAGCTGCTCAAAAGCTCTGTGGCTTCCTAAAGAGTGTGGGTGAGTCCCCGTGCTACGCTGCCCGTTGTCACTCGTCACCTCCTTTTGATTTTTGATTTATGGTATCACTTTTATTTTTCAATGTAAGCGCATGTGACTCAGTGAGTTAGTGGTGCGATTTCATTTCCAGAAGGAACACTAGAAGGGATTTATCTTTGTTTTCAGGAGTGAAATATGTGTTCGACACAACACTGGCTGCTAGCTTCAGCATTCTGGAGAGTCAGAGGGAATTTGTGCAGCGATATCGACGAAGGCACAGTGACATCCATGCCATGCCAATGTTCACCTCCTCATGTCCAGGTAAAAAGTTTCTCATGAGTGGGGGGATATGTTTGTGTGTCCATGGGTGTGGCCAAGAATACTCCCAACTGTAATAAATATAGGTGTAATCACTGTCTTAAGGTAATTAGTCCTTCTTGGCTTTGGCATGTTATTCTTTTTCTTGATGCGTTAATAGGCATTGCAAATTGAAACCTGTGTGATGCAATGTACTCTTCTTTTGGGGCGTAGTTAAGATAGCCACAGCATCCTGCTCTTGTGAGATAAATAGCACTTTATAGTCTCCCGCCCTCCCATCTCAGAGATAGTTAGAACCTAACTGTCACACTGCTGCAGGCCACTATAGTGGCTTGCGTCCTCCCGTATGGCAAGCTGGTATATCGGCTTCCTGCTACCACACCGAGCAATTAATTGAGCCTCTTAAGTGTCTTTCGAACTTGTCTGTCAATTATGCGAGTTCATTGGAAAAATACAGATGTTATGTAATAATAATTATTATTTAAGAGTATTAGTTGTTATTGAGATTTTGTTTGGCTGTTATAATAAAAATTTCTATAAAAATTCCCAGCTCTCCTGGGTCATACTGTCAGATATAATACAGCACTATGATACTGAATTTTAATGGAAAAACTAGCAGTGCAACATAATAATAATGTGTCAGTATTGGCTAAGGGTTTGGGTTACTGATCAGGAGGTCAGGGGTTTAAGCCCCAGTACCACAAGGGGGCCACTGCTAGGCTCTTGAGCAAGGCCCTTAACCCTCAACTGCTCAGTTGTATAAATTACATACAAATGTAAGTTGCTCTGGATAAGGGAGTCTGCAAAATATTATAAGCATATGTTAATCCTGCCGGCATGTAAACTTTCTCTTTGTGAGTGTTCTTATAAGGAATAAATAAATTGTAGATTCGAGCATGCCAGGCTAAAAAGTAGCATTACAGCATAGTGGGCTAGTTCGTAAGTTCAGCACATTAATGCAGACAGAGGGATATGTGAACTCCTGCACAAGGAATAACTCTTCTATGACTAGTGTTCTTTAATAACAAAGTCTCTGATAAAGCAAATTGTGTTCTTGCCCTTGACAGAAGGTCAACCATTTATTGGGAGATGTCTGGCCATAAGCTGTGGTGTTTCTTTTTTCTTACTTCACATAAAAATGCGCAATCGCTCTGATTACACAAGACAGTAAACATGCTACTAAACCACTATAACATTCATTATTTGTCCAGAGCAACGTACGTGGTATGTAGTAGTACAGGGACTTGAACTCCTGACCTTCTGATCAATAAGAGCCTTACCCACTGAACCACCACTGCTCTATAACTGAGGTTTTATTAGCCTTCAGATTTAATCTTGTTTCTGCACGTCTGATTTGTCTAAGCCAGAGTACATGTCATACTCGGTAGACATCATAATATAACATGCTGTCCTGTCAGATCTCATAGTCACTCAGTCGATACAATAGCTGCCCTGTACTGAATTAACTAACTGTTTGTGTCTGTTTGTGGTTCATTAGGATGGATCCGTTATGCAGAACATGTGCTGGGTAGTCTGGTCACTCCTCACATCTGTACTGCGAGGTCACCTCAGCAGGTCATGGGTTCCCTGATCAAAGATTATTTCACCAGACAGCAGGTTAGCTTCTCATTGAGGGATCCCTTCCCTGATTTTATAGTTATTATTAACAGTGATTTTTCAGATTTCTGAGTCTTGAAACTGGTCATTTGAAAATGGAAAGAACATTGTCTGGCCTTTTTCCAATCCTTAACTAAGTGTTTTGGAGTTCTGAGATGCTTTTCTGCTCACTACAGATGTAAAGAGTGGTTATTTGAGTTACTGTTTCACTCTATTCTCCTTTGTTAACCATTCCATTTATTCTCACTGTCTAAGTCACCGAGATCCCATTTGCTGTTCGTTCTGATGTTTGATGTGAACACTAACAGAAGCTATTGATTTGTATCTGCAGCATGATACCCACTGTGGTTCTGTTACATGATTGGATAATTGAATGAATGAGCAAGTGTACTAGGGTTCCTAATAAAGTGGCCAGTGATTGAATTGTATGTACACTGATCAGCCATAACATTAAAATATTATGACCTCTGGCAGATTAAATTATTAACGTTGATTATCTCGTTACATTGTTTCCATGTGCCAGTGAAGAGTCAGTTTTGGAATTTGATGTGTTGGATCTGAGTGACTTCATCAAGGGTGATATTGTGATGACCAAAAGACTGGGTTTGTTCATCTCCAAAACAGCAGGTCTTGTAGGGTGTTCTTGGTATGCACCTACGAAAGGTGGTCCAAGGAAGGCCAACCAGTGAACTGACGAGGGTGT
>JBCNYG010000019.1:32156730-32167739 GCA_039654305.1 Porochilus rendahli
TGTAGGGTGTTCTTGGTATGCACATACGAAAGGTGGTCCAAGGAAGGCCAACCAGTGAACTGACGAGGGTGTACTGGGTGCCCAGGGGTCACTGATGATGATGGGGAGTGAAGGCTAGTATGTCTGGTCTGATCCTACAGAAGAGCTACTTCAGCACAGACTGATGAAACTGTTAATGCAGGCTATGATAGAAAGGAGTCAGAACACACAGTGCATTGCGTTTTTTTTCTGTATGAGGCTGCCTAAGCACATACCAGTCAGGTGGTGTTAATGTTAAGGCCAATGGATGTATATAGATAAGTTGTGGTTCTCACACAGTAGTGATTTGCTTCCCATCACGGTGGTCTTTACTTTTCCCTGCATGTTTGCATTAATAGTAGAATAAAAGTAATTCAGAATTATTCATGGCCTGAGTGATTCCTGTGTTGTCTTGGCAGAAGCTGAGCCCAGAGCAGGTGTACCATGTCGTAGTAGCTCCCTGCTTTGATAAAAAGCTGGAAGCAGTGAGAGAAGAGTTTTACAACAGTTTGCTCCAAACAAGAGATGTGGACTGTGTGCTTACTTCAGGTAAGAGATCGGGATGTCTGCTGTTCTTCCAGGTAATGTTGGTTGATTCTGCTGAGTCACTGTGTATGTTTTTCTGTACTTCTGTCCTTCATCTGTGTAACTGCCTTATTAGGTGTTATGTCTGGGGCACTGTAACCTTTGTAACACTTGTGGGTAATTCAAGGATGTTGAACTGGTAAACTAAATCACTGTCATGGGTTGTGTTTTTATTTGCAAAAACTGTTAAGTGGAGAGAAAGTTTTGAATCATGTATCTGTACAAGTTTGACAAGCAGATACTGATTTTTTAAAACAATAACAAAACTAGAGCTGGGAAATGGTAGGATAATTTTTTAAAGTCTCTTTTCAGTCTTTTGCTTTCTTAAGCAATTTTGGTACTCTTATCCGTGTGCATTGTAATCTGTAATCTGAAATAAGCAATTATTGAATGGGTTAAAGTATGAAGTGGAGAATTATTCAGATCAGGAGGGTTTTATCAGCTGAAGCAGAAGGCCAATCTGAATAATTCTCCATATCAAACCAAAGACAAAATTCTAGAATTGGTACGTTATTCATTTAAACTATTTTCAAATCAAGAGCAAAGCACATTGTAGCCAATGTTTGTCATCTGAAAACGCTGCGTGCTATTCCGTGCTAATGCTGTTTCCGATTCCATTCTAGAAAAATTGAATAAGAATATGAAATGAAAGTATTTGATTGTAAGGACAAGGTTTTTTCAAGGTCTTTATCGGCTCATTGTCTTGAGAGCAGTCTTGAGAGCGAGCAGCCATTTTCTGGCTTGCTTTATTTGGGATGAAGGGAGAGGAAGAGCATAGCTAGTGATTAAAATTGATAGGATAGACCCTACAGACAGCACTGTTGGGTGGTGGAATTTTGCACCACTCTTTTGATTGTTGCTACTCACTCTCAGATATGATTTACAACAGCATCAATGGTGAGTTTTGCTGTAAATTGTACTAACTCACTAACAAAGATGGCGAACAGGCAGAACCGTCTGTTGCTGGGTGTAGCCTATTTTCTTAATTTAAATCTACGAGGAGGAACATTGGAGCATGGAATTAACAGGGATTGGGTTGTGTAATGAAGCAGAGCTATGGAAACTACTCCAATTTTTCAAATAACGGCATACCATAAGTTCATTCTTTTTATACCACAGCAATTTCCCATCTTTACCAATTTTTAAATGTATTAATGAGATTTCTTGACTGTAATTTAATAACATTAAATTTTATTAACTCTAAAATTTTATGGATCTGTGAAGAAAGTTCCTATCCTTTTGTTTTAAATCATCTATATGTGGTTATCCCATCAATTTTGAAAATGATAATCTAAAAACAGACAATAAAAAAGATGAACTAGAGGACATTTATTGAGTGCATGGTAAATCCACTGGGCTCAAATAGATTATTATAACTTTGCATGCTTATAATGAAATGTCTCCCTCTAGTGGGTATCTGATAGAGAGGTTGGCATATGTTTTCTAAAAACGTTTATATTTGTTATAGCTGACGGTACAATCAGAGCTGCGACTGTAGAAAACTAATCAACCTTCTCACCATTTCGCTTCAGCACTGTAGTATTGTTGTTCATGTGCCTCTTTGTATCTTGTGTTTTTATTTATAAGTAAAGTTGTACCTGTGCTGTTTCAGTGGAAATTCAGCACATGATGGAGCAGTGTAATGTCTCTGTGGAAGATGTCGAACCTGTTCCTCTGGATCACGTGTAAGTTAGTAAACATTTTACTGTGGTTAATGTCTTTACTGAGGAAGTAACACAATCTAAGTAACCGAAAGACAGGCGTGGGCACCGAGGGAGTTATTCTAAGCTAAGATAAATTTGTAAGTGGTGTTCTGGAGCTAATTGTGTTGAGGTTATTTTGAGTCAATATCATTATCACAATATCAAGTCCTTTATCTTAGATTTTCAGGCTTTGTGAATAACTTTTGGGTTACAAAAATATGTAAATTTCACTTCCAGCCCCAGTTTCTTTAAAACTGAAGGAATAGCTGTACTTGATAGTGAGTTTGGGTGGTGACTGATAAGTGAACGTGCAGAAATGTGAAAAGGGTGATCATCTCACCAGATCTCTAAGTTTAAATCATATAAATTTAGGTTTGTTTGTTTTTTTTTTTCATTTTTATTTATTCATGGCATAAAATCTGCTTTGTGAAATATTTTGGTGGGTTATGATTTACATTTTCCATTGTGTGTGTGAGACAGTTTTGGTGAGATCAATGACTCAAGCTTGACGAGACATGAAGGTCGAGGCTCTGAAGGTTTTCTGGAACACATTTTAAAGTATGCTGCCAAAGAGCTGTTTGGCCTGGATGTTAATGAGATTGTATATAAGACTCTCAGGTGAGTTGAGCAGTTATGTAGGGAATGAATATAAAAATTATAAATGCCTTAAATAGGAATTCTGAGAAACCTCTTATTTACTGTATCTTACAGTGTTTTGTCAGTAATCATTTCCTTCCATTTGCTGTGTTTCTGCTAGGAACCGAGACTTCCAGGAGGTGGTGCTAGAGCGTGATGGAGAGACACTGCTACAGTTTGCTGCAGTCTATGGTTTCCGGAACATTCAGACTCTTGTGCACCGCATGCGGAAAGGCAAAGTGCCGTACCACCTAGTGGAGGTTCTGTCCTGTCCTGGAGGTATGAATGTTTCAGTGGGGGTTAAACTGACGTATATAAGTATCTTTTTTTTTATTATTAGCAGCAGTATGAGTAGCAGTATTGTGTGTTACACTGGAACCTCAGTTTTCGAAAGAATTGCACCACAAATGGTCGGTTGTCAAACAGTCTAACACAGCAATACAGTATTATGTGTGTATATAATATGTATTTTATATATATATATATATATATCTTAAGTCCTTAGTCGATTTTTCGTAGGATAGTGCTCGATACAGTAAAGTAGAGCTAAATATGTGGTATAGGGAAAAAAGGACTACAGTTTGCTCCCTACAGACCTGTTTCGTGGTTGCCCACTCATCAGGGGATTTCCTTTCCACATTGCTAGCCATGAGTCCTAATGGAGCTTTTAAGGGAGTCATCAGGACCAAGGGTGTCTGAAATTTCTTACTACTGCTTACAAATTATTTTTATTTGCTTTTAGGGGATCTTGAAGGTTTCTCCAGCTTTTGCAAATTGTAACAGCGGAAGCTGTTAGCTGGGAAGTTTTTAAAAATTGCTGGAAAGCTGCTTTAATACCTGTATTTTATGTATATTTAGTTAATCAAATCTTTTTAAATGTTGTTCTTTTACTACTTTTACTAATTACTTTGATCCAGAATTTGATGTTACATGATTGCGACAAGACTTTTGTCCAGCCTAGAATGGATATGTTCGTCTTTTATAAGCTGTAAAAATTATAAATTACCTTACAATTTCTTGATGCTTTCACAAAACAATCTGTATACTTGTAGGATTAATGTAAAACATAGCTGATGAAAATCGGAAAAACAGAAGTGAAGCTATCAGTTGTTGACACACATGCGACAAGACTTTTTTCAACAACTGTATTTTGTTTTCCCCATGGGGTTACACTGTTTAGTTTTTTTGTGGTTGCCAGTTATAGTGTTCAAACTCAAACTAGACCAATTCCCAAAGTTTTTCCTTAAACCACTGCACCACCCAATATATAAACATTAAAATATTGTTCATGTAAAAATATATTTTGTCAAAACTATAAATAATTAAAATAAGCAACTGACCTATACTGTTGAACCAGGGAAGTTGGGTATGGGAGTCGATATAACAGCCTCCTCCACTAACCCAGGCCCACAAGGGGTGATCATCAGGCCCATCCTCCATACCCAGGTTGTAGGTGGCTACAGATGACAGGCTGTAGGTATCAACAGCATCCCCACTAGTTCCCACAGTCGGCTGAGTCTGAGCCTCCTCCAGGTCAACGTTGCTCCACTGGGGGTCTGGCTGTCCTGATTGGCTAGAGGAAAGCTGCACATTCGTGATAGCCTTGTCCTTTCCCTCTACATCTCCCTCTGTAAATTCCTCCTCAGGAATAGATGTGGCCTGTGTAAGGCTGCGCTGCCCAATCTGACCTTCTCGATCAGACACCAGTTCTGAGATGAAGCTATCACTGGTCACTTTGGGGATTCGTTTTTTAGGGGCCTCATCAGCCTCGGAGGTGGGATGCACTCTTTCTGCTGGTGCTTTCTCTGAGTCCATGTCACTCAAGCCAGAGGTCTGCGACTCTAGTCGGACCTCGCCTCCAAAAAAACACCCGGCACTGTAAAACACGTTGATATTTTTTGTTTAAATGTTCGTTCTTGACATGTGGAAATATCATTAGTGCTTGACCTCTGACACTTTATAATCATGATAGAACACACACACGGCAGCAAATTATAGTGCACACTTAGACAGTTCATACAGGCATTATCAAACAACACATCAGCCTATGTGATGAATGACACCAGCTGGTGGCCAGAGCTGCTGATAATTCATGTAGTATTCTGGAAGCCAACCAATCAGTATTGCTGCTGATAAAGCGTGCTGACAACTCCCCCAGGCTTCAATCACTGAAACAACACCAGCCTGTTGTCCTCCACTCACCTCTGCAGGCTGCTAGCACTGGCACTGGAGTGAGTGCGCTCGGTATCTCTGGGCACAGACACAGCCTTCCAGGCCTTCCCACTCAGCTCACTGACAGTCACACCCTGGCGGAAATGCACCGCTCGGTCCTCACAGCTAATGCCCCATACCTGCAATGTAGCAGATGTAGACAGATATCTGGACTTCAGGGTCATTATATGCAGTACCAGACCACTGAACACACAGATACAACCAATCAACCCTGTATTATTCTGTGTGACTGAATGCCACATCTATAGTACCCATGCAATTACAATAGAAAACTAGAGGGGCTTTCATGAATTGCAAATGTAGAATAGGCCCTACATGGGGACCAATTTAATGAGAAAATTCGCTAGTCTGCAGAATTTATGAGATGACTGGGGCTTGACCTTCCAAGGTCACCCAAGGTCAAAGGTAAGCGCCTCATGTGAAAGGCTATATATGGTTTCCTAATAATGCTCCATAGTATCAGCATATCTATCGGCACTCCGTCTGAAGTTATAAGCACTTGAAATTCTGTGACCTTGAATTTTAAACTTTCAAGGTCACTCAATGTCAAAGGTAAGTATCTCTTTTGAAAGTCCATACATGGTTTCCTATTATTGTTCCAAAGTAATGGCATTTCAGTTGGCACTCATTTCAGAGTTATACGCGCTCTATTTCTAAAACTTTGTAACCCTGCTTTGACCTTCACCTTTGACCTTGACATTTCAAAATCAAATCATCTCTTGATTAGGGGAGTGTCCCCAACAAGTTTGGTAAAAATCCTTGCACGAATGTGGACAGGATTTTGTTTACAGTCAAACTGACAAACGCTGGTGATAACAATAGCTAATAATTGTAATAATTTTTATCTGTTGATTCATAAATATTACAAACGAAACTGAAACAAGCATGGCAAGTAATTTTTAAATATATTTTTGGAAACTGTGATCAAATAACTACATGAGAGCAAGTTGGTTCAGTCTGAGTTCTGTAATAACGGCACACACTGTCCATGAGACCGAAAAACGCTGGAGCATTATTTTAATGGTTCCTTATACAGTATAAACTAAACTTTAAAAAAAAGCAAAAAAGGCCAAGAAACTAAGACAAAATGACACAACCTTGCATTAAAATTCAATTTCTAATGTCTAACCTGGTCACTGAGGCCTACGTTAATCATCACCATCTCCCCAACCATCCCAATCCAGCCTGAGCCACATGGATTGTGGGAATTCACACCACGTCTGAACCAGACCTGTTATAAATATAAAAAAGGCAGTGGGGGTATGTCACATAAATGTTGACAGCTGCAACAAACACAATAAATGAACATGGAATAATGGGCTGTTCAATCATCTCTGATTTTTTTTCTTACTTTATGATCTTTTGTCACAGCCCACACTACATTGACGCCCACCGCTACATGTATAGCACCGACTTCTGGGCTTGGTGATTCAACTACTACCCATGTGGTGCCTTGTAATGGAAAAATAGGGGTTACATAAATAAGCCATTAATATAATAAGACACATCAAACTATATTTTTACATACATTTCATTATATTACAATGTACCTTTAGGGCAGTCTCTGCTAATGCCCTCTCTAACCAGGAACTGCCCCTCCCACAGCACCCCCCATAGAAGGTCAGCTGGTCCACAACTTATCTGCACCACCTCGCCTGGAGTAATCACTTCTTCCCACACCGAGCCTTCAGGGTTAAAGTGGTTGATTCCATCCCGAAACCACACCTACAAAGTGAGAGTGTGCATTACGTAAATACATTTTATACAATCTTATTATAGTACATATATAATAGTCTTATTTTCAAATATTTTTTAAAATCTCTTATAATAAAGGTGTAGAAGCAGACCCTCCCCTGCAGAGAGACCGCCCATAGAGAAATACGGCCCCTGGGCTCCTCTGTGATCTCCCAACCACCGCAGCTTATATCATTAAATGGGTCTGGCAAGGAACCCGTCTGCTCTGAGGGAATCTGGTGTCAGACAACACAAAGAAAATAAGCAAGATTTTTGACAAGCAAAGTAAACATGCAAACAATAAACAAAGACTAAGTTGCACATACCTTAGCCCAGGTGTCTTGTGACTTGTACCTCCTGTATCGTACCCATTGCCGGCGGCGCACACAAGAGTTCCACTTCTTGTCTTTAGTGTAAGTGGCAGGGAAATCGATAGCATATGTCCAACCCTGCAAATGTGCATTAAAATGAGTTCCAGCTACAAGCACTTCAGTAGCTGATCAAGCATGTTGACTTACTCCTTTCTCTGTGGGCTCTCCTCCAAAGTTCTCATCCACATACCAATCAGCCTCCCACTCCCAGTTCTCAGATGGAAGTTGGAAGTCAACCAGTGGCTGATTCTGCAATCCTGTCACATCGCTCCATTGCCAGCGATCACTAGGCAACAGGCGGTCTGAGAAACCATATACCGGGTTCCATCGCTGCCACAGACACACATCAAACCAATGAGATGTCTACCTGGACACATAGTGTACACGGTGCTCAAGCTGGTTGAAGGTTACCTGATTTTCATAGGTCTCCTCGCGGTAGCGGATAGAAACGTCACTGGCGTGGACACACAGGTAGATGTTATGATCACAGGCGATGCCCCAGCAGCACTGCAGCGCAGATGTGACACGTTTAAACTCCAGATGGGCATCACGGCACTGCTCCCACTGTTGACCGGCTGTCGACAGGCTATAAACCCTCCCATATACATCTACAGCCCACAAGAGGGTGCTCGGCATGGTGCACGCTGCAAGACACATACAGTGTTTACACAGCCAGGAAATAAACCTCACATGAGAGAAAGAGCCGTGGACTCTTTTTGCCGTGAAAGGATGCACTGGTACTGATTTTGCATTGGATGTTATGCATGTCCCGAATCGCTCATTCATTCACTACCTCTACACACTATATAGGGAATTCAATATAGAGGATTATAGAGTGACCTCAAAGGTAAAGTGATGGCATTACACCCAGGATATTTATTGGCAATTTTTATAATTACAAAAACAATTAAATTAAGTCTAAAAAAACACACCGTGACAAAACCAAGAAAAATTGGTCCGTTTATTTCATATATTAGACAAATGACCATGCTAGCCTTGTAGACTAACAACAAAAATGGTAAGATGAAGTTGATTTAAATACCATATGACTGTGAAAAACAGAATATTAAAAAATAAATATACTGAACCTGTATTTTAGCATCTAATACTTTGAATAATACATGACATAACACACAACATAAAATAATGATGGTAAATATTGCCTGGTTAGTGACCATTGGTTGTACAGTACTTGTTCGAGGTGCATTATGGGATACCTTCAATGCATAGTCTTCTGTTCTCTTTCCCCCTTTGAGCTGCACTAAATGGTAAGTTGTTACTAAGACTCAAAGAGCTGCTTATGGCAAAATATTCTTTCATTTTACTGTATTAAAGTCGGAGCTGATGAATTACTGAAACCACACCAAAATCCTGCTGGGTTTTTGGGTTAAAAGTCTCAAGTTTCTGATAAAACCGTACTAATTTTATCTGCCCTGCTTTGTAAACAAATTACAACCCCCAGATTAACTAACAGGCTTTATATGCAAATACTAAGACCAGATAGGAGGAGACACTGGGGAGGAAATGCTACAATAAATGTAGCACACACTTACCACAATAACACTCAGTGAAATGTCAGTGTTTACACAAATATCAATGACAGGACAGTGTGGTTGACATAACCATCCCCTCTAATAACACATAACATTAGGGAAGAGGCTAATTAAGGAGATAGCAAAACAAAGATTTTAGCAAATCAGCTCTTCCCTAGTTACAGCTCTTTCATTTACAAGATGCTGTTGTATCACTTACCTTGACGTTACCTTGACATAAGGCTTATCCGCTGCGGTTATACGTGAACCACTGAAGCAGCCGAATGGATGTAAACTGTAATAATTTCCCACCTCTCAGCACTAATCCCCAACCAGGAAGTGGCCGAGTGCGTTGACAGCGACTCCATCTCAAATGGTTGATCAATCGATAGGAAGTGCACTAGACAAGGGCGTATTAGACGATACCGGATCCTCTACAGAGTGCACTGATGTAGGGACTAAGGAGACACCTGGATCGGCTGTGGTTTGAAACTACTGGTGGTGGTAAGAGGGCCTCTGATAACAGTGTGATGATACAGTGTGGTAAACAGCCTGAAGGTGGCGCTAAAGCATCACAATGAAGTTTCAGGAAACGCACTGAAGTGAGGTTCTGGTAGCATTGTTTACATTCTTCAGTACAGTGAGACCTCAGCCAGCCTGTACTTCGGGTCAGGATTTATTATCGCACGCACACACACACACACACACACACACACACACACACACACACACACACACACACACACACACAGTCTCGTCTTCATAACTTGTGGGGACAACACATACACTTACTCGCGATTTGTCCCCACAAGGAAGCGAAGTCCCCATAATGTGACTGTGTGAACAAATTCATGTCCCCAAACTATAATGAATAGCCCATATCATGGTTGAGCTTTCAGTGATTTCATTGAACTGCTCTTACAGTGCTCATGCAACCCCCACCCCCATACCACCCTTTAAGCGCTCACATGGAAATCCACCTGGGCATAACAGGTGCTGTGGAATGGGCACCATTGGAGGAAAAAAAAAAAAAAAAAAAAAAAAGGGCAGACCACCCTTGTGTAATATGTCTAGTCAATCACAAAATCCAAAATCTGGTTCTCAATTGCAGCTGAAGCCTGGAACAGGATTTGCCCAAATAAATAACCAGGTTATAATACATACATTATGGGTTGTCTTGGTAAAATAGGAAATTTCCAAACAATTGCAGATTCGCATCGCTTCAAACTTTCAGGAAGTGGACCCAAACTGTCTGCCTCAAACCACCTGATCTGGAAAAATTTCCCTCAGCATTTGCAATAATCTTAGCTGTGTGCTGTAGCTCCATATTACTGAAACCTCACATCGAGTTCTTCAACCTTAAGGTGTTCAAGTTGCAAGTCGATGCAAAGTGATGGAGGCAAAAACAAATACAAAACAGACCTATCAGAAGCTTTAGCAGTGACCGAATAAGTAATTCTGGTACACCCTTTAAAAGAAGGCATGCTTGGGAAAACTTGTTAAACCAAAAGGCTGGGAAGACCACAGAAGACCACTGAACTGGATGATTATAGGAATATTTGATTTAGAACTAGGAACAAGACTGATAAA
Source organism: Porochilus rendahli (assembly GCA_039654305.1). Taxonomy (NCBI): domain Eukaryota; kingdom Metazoa; phylum Chordata; class Actinopteri; order Siluriformes; family Plotosidae; genus Porochilus; species Porochilus rendahli. Next base: position 32,167,132 of record JBCNYG010000019.1, read on the forward strand.
ATCAAGATTGATTTGTACTAGAATGGTGTGAAGAGTGAAGGAAGGGCTTGTGATCCAAAGCATACAAATTTCAACATCCTTCAAGCATGGTAGAGGCAGTGTTATGGCATGAGCATGTATCACTGCCAGTGGATTGTTGATAGAAGTAACATAATAATACTTATTCATTCATTTTCTGAAAAGCTTAATCCTAATTAGGGTTGCGGGGAGGCTGGCGCCCATCTCAGCCGACTCTGGGTGAGGGCATAGTACACCCTGGACAGCTCACCATGCCATCGCAGTGCAGAAACACGCTGACGGCTATGCAGCCTACTCTTGACGAAAATCAGCAATGGTTTTTTTTACATGCCTCTCACCACAGACAGTAAGAGACATGGCCAGCTGTTGATAACCCAGTTAGCTGCACTGGGGGGACAGCAGTGAGAACCAGTTGACATTGGGGTTGAACCCCCAACCTTGGGATCAGCAATCCAGCACCCTACCACCGGGTCACCCCTGCATCTATCTTAATTTAATTATAAATAAAATAAATGAGGGCGGCACGGTGGCGTAGTGGTTAGCACGTCTGCCTCACAGCAAGAAGGTCCTGGGTTCGATTCCCAGCTCGG
>JBCNYG010000019.1:32198543-32215573 GCA_039654305.1 Porochilus rendahli
TGCAAACTCCACACAGAAACGCCCGAGCTGGGAATCGAACCCAGGACCTTCTTGCTGTGAGGCAGACGTGCTAACCATTACACCACCGTGCCGCCCCATACTATATTATATTATACTATTTTCTGTTGTAATCACTGGCATTTGTTTGGTTGTCATTTTGACTTTGAACAGAATCCTGACCACACCCCTGCATGGATGTTTAGCAAATTGGTAGGAACAGTACCTACCAGAGTCCCAGAGATGATTTTTATTTTGGAATGACAAGGTGAAGGTCCAAGCTAGGTTGGACATAAAGTGACTACAGAGTGACTTACTTCAGAACAAGTACTGTTAGATGTTACTATGGAACACTAATTGGACAATCATATGGAGTTTCATAAATTCGTCGAACGAGAGAGGCTGTAGAAAAGTGGCTGGTATTGTAGTGGTTAATGTGCTGGACTCATGATGAAGAGGTGGCAGGTTTCACTCCCTGTTAGATCGTCTCTGATGAATATGATGATAAGGATGAAGATCCCTGGGCAAGGTCTTCACCATAAGTGTGCCTCTGTCCACCCAGCAGTATAAGTGGGTACCAATAAAAGAAAGACTGGGAGGGTAAAGAGCGATGGAATAGCGCCTCACCCAGGAGGAGATGAACTCCAAGACGCTTCATGCTACAAAAACTGGAACCGGCTCCAGCTGTGATGAGCCAATAGGCTTGGGTGTAAAAGGCCCAACAGACTTTACCTTTACCTTACCACATACTATAGAACATATTATAATCTGAATCGGGATACTTCATTGATCCCGGAGGAAATTGTGCGTAAGATGAGCACATGGGTAATGAAAAACAATAATCATATAGCACCTATTTGCTACATTATCCATGCTGCATGGTGCACTTTAAAAGTGGATCTCTATTATTATATTATTTTTGATTTTCTTCATTTGAAGTAGAAATAAGGTAAGTTTGAAGATTTCTGAATAGTTTTCAAGTTCAAGGTCATATAACAGGACAATTTAAACAGGACAGTTATTAGCTATATTTTCTGTATGCAATTGCTGATCGCGTAAATGCCACTCTCACCCCCGGATGATTTCTGTTTTTTTATCAGTGACCTAAAGTGTGTAATGTAGCTTATCTGGTTACACAGTAGGGTCATGTGGTCGCAGATCTCAGTTGTGTTTTTCCAGCACTTCACGCCAGTGGTCAGTGACCTGGGGATTGTAAGAGCCTGTAACCATCTGGCACATGGTCCGGCTCTGGATTTGTGCCCTGCTAGTAATGTGTGCATTTCTAACTGATCCTTTGCTCCCCCATCCTGATCACTCCAGTGGGGCTCCTTTTTCTTAATGAAATGGGTTTTCATGTTGGCGTGAAGAATAGTTCTGCCTATTTAACGAAAGACCTTGAATAGTTTATTTGTTAAAGGCTTTGATGAATCCATTCTCCGCTCTGCAGTGTCGGACTTCTCTACATCCTGTTAGGGAAGAGATTTCCATTTTAAAGGCCCTTCTCTCTGCTACCAAAACGGAATTGTAATTTAAGCATTGGCAATAGTTGAAAGAGAAAAAGCTTTCACACTCTCGAGATTGCATTTTCCCAGTTTGGTACTCTGAGAGCACTCGGATATCAAAATGCCACGATAAATCCGAACTCTTGAGGTTTTCCTAAAGTAGAAAATAAAATCGTTCACAGTCAGCATGTCTGAGTCAGCCACCATGACGTGCATTTAATCGCCTCTGGGTTTATAATTTGATATATAACATGATTTTATATTGTTTTATTAAATTATATGTCTAAAACAAGATGATCTTAAAATCTGCGCTTGCTATGTATTCAGATATTTTTCCTTAAAATATCTATCAGTCACCCAGGGATACATTTAGTGAAGATTTTCAGCCTGCACTGGAGATGCAGTGTCAGCACGTTTTCATGAATACATGTGGGTACAGAATATCCCAAGTGAAGGCCGCAAGCTGTTTTGCTTGCTGTTCTTTAATAGCCTGGGAAATGGGAGGCTGGGCTTGGCATTCCAGAGGGCCCACTCCTCTGCCCCCATTTCTCCCACATACACATTCCTTAATACTGAGACAGAACCACAGTGTTTCCTCAGGTGTCTCCCTCACACAGTGCTCTCTGCTGCTTCCATCCCCACAGAGCTGAACAACACACCACGCTGCTTCTTTCAAACCCCTGAACCCCCTCTGACTCGTTTAACCTAATTTGTGTTCAGGGTGTGATTCATGGAAATTCTGGTGCAGCTTCATTTTTTTAACTTGCATACCATACATTTGAATATTATGATGAAAAATTTGTATTTTTTCATTTGACATTTTTATAATAAGAAAACATTTGCACAAACTCTGATTATTCTGTGCAGAAGAGAACTGAGAACTTTCTCCCATGCCATGAGCACCCATGATTACCAGTCCACTCACAGTGCTTCCTTGGACCATCTTTGGTAGCACACCAGGAAAATCCCACAGGACCTGCCATTTTGGTTTTAACCGACCACGGTCAGCCTTATTGGGATTAAAAAAAAAACTTTATTCCAAGTTAATAACGCTTAAATCAAAACAGCACTCACAGATTGTTGCAGTAACTTGGAGCAAGCGGCACCATCATTATCATACTTTACTGTAAAAAGGAAAAATAATTAATGAGAATAGTTACCTTCTGTAAACGGAATCTCCTTTACGAATCGTGTTTTACTCATGTCCATGTACGAAACCCTGAATAAGCTGAATACGTTCAGCGTGCCCCACAGCTAAATTTTTTTGGAGCAAGCAGAGCCACCTGACGTGCCTGTGTAGTGGTTAAAATATGTTTAATAAGAAACTGTAAAAAAAAAAAATCTTGTTTTATTTTGGTTTGCTTTTCTTTGTTTCCACTTAGCATATACTAAAATTTTTGAAAAAAAAGTGAATTAAAGTGATGCCACTTATCCACCTGCTCGTATGTGTACTTTGAACTTGTGCAGCTTTTTTAAAAATATATAAATCATAAGTATCTTTTTAGTGTGCTTTTTTTTTTGGGTTATGCTTCCTTGTAGTATACAATATAAAAATTATTCGCAGAAGGTGATTGTCACATTAAACTGTAACAGACTATTCAATTCAGTGATATCCACTGATCCTGAGGTGAATAATTGTTTATAATCTCATTACAGTGGCAACTGTCAAGGAGTGAGATGTGTTAGGCAGAAAGTGGACAATCTTTTGATGTGTTGGAAGCAGGAAAAATGGGCAAGTATAAGGATCTGAGTGACTTCGATAAGAGCCACGTTGTGGTGGCTAAATGACTGGGGCAGGTCTTGTGGGGTGCTCTTGGTATGCAGTGATAAGTACCTACCAAAGGTGGTCCAAGGAAGGCCAAGCAGGGAACTTGCAAGAATGTTGTGGGTGCCCAAGCAGTGGCTTACTGATGTGTGTGGGTAGTGAGGGCTAGTACGTCTGGTCTGATGCCACAGAAGAGCTACTGTGGTACAAATTGTTGAAACTGTTAATGCTGGCTGTGATGGAATTAGTGCATACCTCTGCCAAAGAGATTGTTTCACCCTCGGCCTGCGCGTTTAATTATTTGCAGGCAAAACGTTAATTGTGGATTTTAATGGATTTTTTCTATCAGAGGTAGGGCTTTGGACAAGGATTTTGGAGATGATCTGCATCAAATTCTGGATCCAGGATTCTTTTTAAAGGGTTCTTTAACACTGTGAGATTTTTTGACGTGGGGATTGCTGAGCTTAGCAGGCGTTCTCTCTCCAAGTGCTCTTGTCTTCTCTAGCCATGCCTTTATATCTCTGTGTGCTCTTGCTGACGTTTCTTGCTCTTTATACTATGTTTCAGGTGAATGGCGTTCCTGTTCAGGGCTTGCAGCACTCTGAGGTGGTGGCTGCCATCAAGGCAGGCGGAGATGAGCTGAAGTTGCTGGTGATGGATCCAGAAACTGAGGCCTTCTTCAACAGCTGCCAAGTTATTCCCACTGAAGCACACATCACAGGTAAACAGTTACTTTCAGTATATACACAACTTTGGAAGAATTTACGAGGCCAGTGCAAAATAATCCGATTCGATGCTTTTAACATTTATAGATATGTGTCTATGGAACATGAACTGCTGACATTTCCACCCAAATTCCACATAAACATATTGTATAGGGCTTGACTAATGCATGGAAATCAAGATCATCTTTAATTTTAAACAACACAATAATAATGAGTGAATGTGGGATGCACTGTCATGGCTCCACCAGCCGTTCGTGTTGCTCTTGAGTGACTTTATTCCACTGAGTGTGCAAAACTTCACTCAGATTTGCTTGATGGCTTGTGACCATATTCCTCATGATCACATTCCAGAGGTTTTTAATAGGGTTCATGTTTGGAGATTGGGTTGGTCATGAAAGGGTCCATAATTTGTGGTCCTGCATCCACACCATGATAAACCTGAGTGTGTTTCACAGTTGGGGAGCATGGTGTAAATCATAACCAATCCTTTTCTAAATTCCACAATCGGTATAAGCCGTTACCTCTACTCCAGGTCGCCATGTAACCATTAGACAGCCAGGAGGTGGGAACAGCTGAAATTGGGCTCAGCAGAGAAGATGGTCTTCAGCAAACCTTAGCCTGGCTCTTCTTTGCTTTTTGTTGATTTAAATGCTTTCTTCAATTATTTATAGGTTTCAACCAGTGCCCAAAGAAACCTGCTTGTGAATCATGCTTGCAGTGCACTCAACCCCAGCTGCCTTTTGTCTTTTTTTGTTGTTGTTGTTGGTCAGTTGATGTCATTCTGTGGTTGTTTAGTGACATCGAGTCAGTTTAGCCGTCTGCTAGTCTGTAACTTTGTTGTCCCCAACTTGTCTTCCACTTGATCTTGTTCTTATGAACTGCTGTCTTCAAAATTTTTGAAAGATTCCCACCACAGACTCCGGAATATCGAGGCACAGTGGTCAAGGGATTTGGGTTACAGATCAGAATATTATCATGAATAATATCAACCAGTTCCCACTGCTGGGCCCTTGAGCAAAGCCTGAATTGCTCATTTGTATAAATATATAGATAAAATGTAAAAATGTAAGTTGCTCTGGGTAAGGACATCTGCCAAGTGCCATAAATGTAAATGGTATGAAATGGCTGCCGTACATAGAGATGCTGATTATAAAAATTGAAAGTGGTCTCTTATTGTTTTCCACAGGTGTTCACGTGCAGTACCTTTATAATCTTAATACAGCTTTTATTTTGGTATGGGATTCAAAAAAGTTTTTTTCTGCCCACATATATACTGCCACTGAACCTTAAAAGGCTGACTTTTCCCATACACACACTGCACACTGAGCATGCTGCTGTTTAAACATTAACTCCCAGCCTCTATCTTGACATGAGAGTATTAGTCAAAGTCAACAACGTTCTTTCAGCAGGTAGCCTTGGAAACTATGGCCATGACAACGCCACGGACTCAAACATTCAATATGGCTGATGCAGATTATAAAAGTGCTTTGTAGCTTTTCTGTATTTTCAGATACATGTGATCAGCTGTTAATATTCCATGTTCATAACTTAGAATTTGGACTTTGCTTATTGGCCTGTTGGTTAATAGTTGTCTATACTGCATTGTCATACAGTCACTGAATGTTTAACTTGGAAGAAGTCACTTATTTATTTGCAGACACTTTGTCCTTTGGTATTGATCACGGAGTCATATTACAAAATCAATGCCCTTTAATGCTCATCTTTATAACAGGATGTCTGCAGATTCTTCAACACTCTTAATTTGGCTGAAAGGACATTTTGTGGATTAAAGGCATTAATAAATGTTTTCACCTTGTGTTTAAATATTGGACTTTTGTGTTTGATTTTATGTTTTCATAAGTGATTAAAATCAATTGAAAGCTTTTAGCATCACATCTCACACATACAGTGGATAGGAGCAGATATTTTGCAGGTCACACTTTAAACAGGCTACATGAAGCCAGTGTTGAGTACATGTGCTTAGAAATTAGTCGACTGTATGAGTTGTTATAAATTTACCAAATTTGTAAAACTGGTTAAAAATACATCAATTATAATAGAGAAAGCAGTTCAAAAACCCCTTTCTCAGAGAAGAATTTTATTGGCTCACCCTGTTTGTTTGTTTTTAGGCCCTCTGCCCGAACCTGAGGCCAACAGAGATGCTGAGGAAAAGGTAACAATGTTCTTCTTTTGGTCAGATTTTTATGTTGTGTTTTAAACCGTATAGTAGTTGGAAGATGAACAGCGGTATGTCAGCATGTGCCACGTGGCAAACACAAGCTTGCATGTTTCGTTTTTGTTTCCGCCCACGCAAACACGCAAGAAATATTGCTGAAATGCATACTCAACTTTTTTAGTTGACACCAGGCTGACAGACAAGAGCGAATGTGCACACATCTCGGGGAGCAAAACCTTTCTGCAACATATGAGATGTTAGCTTTCAGTGTGACTGAAAAGAACCCATAATACATCACCTAGAATAGAGCTATATATAAATGTGTATATATATTTGACAAGACGCTTAATCCTACTAGGGTTACAGGGACCAGGCAAAGGTGGGGTAACCCACACAGATACCAGACCATCACAGTGCAACACACACACAGCCATTCACACTCACGTCTATACCTAGGTGCAATTTGGGAAAACTGTTCTTGTTTTTGGACTGTGGGAGGAAACCGGAGTACCCGGAGGAAACCCACACAAGCATGAGGAGAACATGCAAATGCCACACAGAAATGGCCAAGCTTGGACCTTCTTGATGGGACACCAGACCCTGTGCTGCCTGTGTGTATTTAAACATACTTCCGTAACATCTGTATAATAAACATCTTCACTTGCTAGTGCCAACATGTGGATAGCCATTATTTTTCTGAGAATTTCTGTCAGTTTTCTCCTGTCAGAATCTGGGTTATTCGTGTTAATGGATAGTAATAAGTTAGTTAAAATTACTAGCATTAGATTATGGCTTTTGGAGGCTCGCAGAAATGCCAACATAACTTGTATAGAATCTCATTTTGGCCCCTCTGGTCTTTGCTGTAATGAATAAGCTGTGGGTGAGGCATAGACAAGGGGGCGGGGGTTCAGGGCAAAGTCTTGGGGTGAATTTCCTGACTAAGCCAAACCAAACCCTTTGTAAAGTGCCACAGTCAAATGGGTTTTGTTATTAAGAATCACACTCACTGTTTATTGCTATGAAGCAGATGTAATTTAATGGCCATAGAGCAGCTTGTTTAAGTCACTGGATTCTTGTTCAGCTGATCGGGATCCGGTTTTTATGCACATTGGTCTGCGTGCGTGTGTACAAATGTGATATAAAATTCAGTTCATGAATTTCAGTGGTTACATATTAAAAAGGTACGTGGAGAAAGCACAGCTCTGAATCAAGAACACAACGCTCCTCCTCTGATCATTTCTCCTGTCGGAAAGACAGTCAAAGTGAATTAGAGACCTTTTCCTTCCAACCAAGATCCAGAGAGGAGGTCACATCCTGTAGGGTGGAGCCGTTCTAGAGTCTGGAGTAGTTAGTCTGAGAACTTTTTAAAGAGAGGCGTAGTGACGAAAAGCAGGACTGCAGGATTTGATATATTCTTAATTAAAATATAATACAGTGTTCATATTCTGATGTCCAAAATGTTCGTTCTCCTTTTCTTTGTGAAATAAAGATGTAACTATTTATTTTTTTATTTAATAAATGTGCAGCATGGAAGGATTCCTCAATTATCATAATGTTTTTGTCATATCTAACACCTCACTCATTAGTTTTTAAAACTCCATAGTTTCTTAGTTCTATATTTACTCACTCATTCATTTGCTGAACCTCTTAATTCTGCTACTAGTGTCACGGCGAAGGGGGGATACACCCTGGACAGCTCGCCAGACCATCGCATGGCTGAGTTGTATATTAAGGGATCCTGATTAAAGACTGAGACGAATTTGTTAAATGTGCAGTGATAAGATTTTTACTTTACCATCCTGCACAAACCCATGAGACTGAACTGAGCAACAGCAGTGTGCACATGTTACATGAGGCCGTGTTGTTTTTGTTCAAAACATTTTCAGAAAAGCCCCACCTGTGCCCCAGTTCTGTCACAACTCTAAAAGTGTGTTCAAGAAACCACTAGACTGTGGTTAAAACAGCACCCCGGCAGGAAGGTTGTGAAATGTTCATGGTGAATGTTTTGTGCACACGCATTATGACTGTATTCCACTTGCTATTATCTATCGACTTGTAGCTTCTCTGTTGGTGCCGTGTCTTTTTTTTGGTTATGGGTGTGTATGTTTAAGGCAGAAGAGCACTGAGTTTGGAAAGTAAATCTCAAGGCTGCTCTCTAGTGGACAGAGAAGAAGGACAGGCGGTTGTAGCTGAGGCGTGGTTGTGATTTAAGTGAGGGATGAAATACATCTTAGCACTCCTGAGATTACCTTTCAATAAAAACACGCCCTTAAGTGTTTTATAACATCGCAGTTTACCAATGATTACACAATGGTATGTCTTTTATCTGATTATATTCCCTTTAACCCTAACATTACAACCACCGGTCGGCTGAAGTGAATAATATGATTCTCATTCAAGTGGCATCTGTCAGGTCGTGAAATGTATTAGGCGATAAGAAACCAGTTCGTTCTCCAAGTTGATGTGCTGGAAGATAGAAAAATGTGTGCATGTAAGGATCTGAGGGATTTTGACAAGGGCCACATTGTGATGGCTGGGTGCTTAGATCAGAGCATCCTAAAAACGGCAGGTCTTTTGGGGCGATCCTAATATGCACTGGTTAGTAACTGGTAAAGTGTGTTGAGCTTTTACACCCGAGCCTACCAGCTCATCAGACCAGAGTTCCCAGTTTCTATAGTGGGAAACAATTAGGAGTTCAACTCTAACTTGATGGGGCAGTAGTCCATGGCAGGCTACCTTCCCAGTATTTACTGGTACTCATTTATGCCACTGGGTAATTGGTTATGGTGCTGGGCTCATGATCAAGAGGACTTGGGTTTGATACTCTGTTAGATCTCACCCTACTAAGATCCCTGGGAAAGGACTTAACCACAAGTGTCCTCCTGTCCACCCAGCAGTATAAATGGGTACCAGTAAAACTACTGGGAAGGTAACCTGTGATGTACACTGGGGGTCTCATGTTTGATGAGTTTGAATCACCCCTCGATCATGAGCCCAGCACTCTGCCCACTACATCACCAGCCCCACAGTGGTTAGCAACTTGTAAATGTACTCCAAGGACGGACAATCAGTAAACCAGCAATTATGGGATGGGAACTGATTTGATTTAATTTTATGGTGTTGTTATCTCTTCAGCTTTATCAGTCTGATTGTTTTGTAATTGCTGATGAGTTTTTGTGGGGGAGCAGAAATGAGTCTTACACGGCTGAACAGCATCATTTAATAATCTCGGAGTTCAAACACTGTTGAATATGTTAAGATAAACTACAGTGCTCCTTTTCTTCTGAGAAAACGTACTGGATGTACATCTGATACATTGCTACTGTTGCCAAGTTTCCAGCAGTGTTCATGCAGAGGTTGATGTCTCAAGCCGTTTGACATCGACTTGTAAGTTTTTGCAGTTGTCAGAAAAACATGCCAGCATCACTAAAAGGAATCGATGACCTCGGATGTACGATTCTGAAGGAAACGGACAGTTTGAACTGGTTCTCAACTGGAAACCAGGCCTCTATTTTATACAACCAGCAACGAGGTCACATGTTGATAGAAACATGTTTCTGCAATGGCTCGGGCCCTAAAGGTTGATTTAAAATAAAATGTTCAGGTGTTCCCAGTGAACAGAGAGCGTTATGAACATGCATAGCCGAAATCTTTCTGTCTCTAACTTTGAGAGAGGAGGAAAAAAAAGATGAAAATTTAGAATTGTGATGCAAGTGTTTTTCGTGTCATTTCCTTTGAGGAGAAAAAAGATGCAAGTGATGACCATTAATTGTCACATGCTGTAACACGCTGTAAACAAAAACAGCAAACCCTGCCATGTTTTATTCCTTACTTCATCAACACCTTCTAACAATTCAGCAACATGCTTTACTCACTCAGTCTTTAGCTGAACCGCTTAATCCTACTTCGGGTCACGGGGAGGCTGGATCCTATCCACACTGGGGGACCGGGGTACACCCTGAACAGCTCACCAGGCCATCACAGGGCCAACACTCACAACCATAGACCCTCACACCTAGGGGAAGTTCTTTGGACTGTGGGAGGAAACTAAAGTACCCAGAGGAACAATGAGGTTTAGCAGAATTTTAAACAGGACCTTGTACTACTGATTATTATGTGATCGAATGTTGGGTTGTGTACTTGACAGCAGCGGTTCGGTTCGTTTGTGCTGACATGTTTTTGGCTTTGCTATTGTGCAGGTGACGGAGGGAGCAGTTAAAGAGATGGAGCCGGCGTCAGCGAGTCCGACTCCATCCAACGCTTCCTCCACTGCGTCTATCCCTGCTGAGACGACCAGCAGCCCCCCAACACAGGTCAGTGTGATAGTGATACACACACACACACACACACACACACACACACACACACTGTTTGTTTTGCAAATGCTGACTGTTAGATATGGCCACGTCACGTTCTGATGTGTGTGACAGGTGAAGGCAGTGGAAAGGAGCACGAATGCAAATGCACCCTCATCACTGGATCTAAACATTTCCCTGCAGCAGGCTAAAGAGCGTGCGCACCAGAAACGCTCCAACAAGAAAGCGCCACCAATGGACTGGAGCAAGAGGAGCGAGGTGTTCAGCAATCTCTAAAGCAGCAGCTTTCTCCACCAGTATCACACATCTTTTTATTTCCTTTATTTATAAACTTCACACTTTTGTCCCATGTGTGAGGCCATCTCCTCTGGTTTATATATACATACACACACACACACCTATTAGGGATGCAGAGAAAAGACATTTCCCCTGGGGTAATAGGGAATGAGATCACAATTTAAAAATAATTGCTGTTTTTTTTGTTTGTTTGTTTGTTTGTTTGTTTTTTTCCCATCCATTCAAATACATGCACCCCCCTCCTCCCAATGAACATTTAAAGCCAGTGTTATTTTTGTCCTTTTGTGTTTTTATTGATCTTTATAGACATTTTATGAAACTATGATAGAGATTAGATCTTGATTTGATATTACTTTTTCATGTACAGTGTAGATGTAATTAATTCAGTTAATTCTTTTCCTGTTCTTGCGAATAGGGTGTGTATTAGATCCAACAATTGATCATTGTGGGATATCTCATGTAATGGGCAAAGTATCCACGTAACATTGCTCCACTCGGCCAGACTCACTGACCCTCAGTCACGCTGTCACAGCATACAAAATCTGGGTCATCACTAGGTGGGGGGGGGGATTTGGTTTTTGGTGTTTTTTGGAACCTTGGGACATCCACGTTCCACTCGTGGAACTTTACACTCTGCTTCTTGTTTTTATATTCTACGTCTGCCCTACTGAAATAACCAATAATATTCAGAGCAATGTGAATCCATTAATATTAGTTTTATGAATGATATTTTATAATGCTGTGGTATAAAAGCTTTGTCTCTGTGATTTATCCCCGCCCCCACCCCCCATATTTAGAGCTGTAAATCATATTCCTGAAATCGAGCTATACACTTACTCATATGTGTCATAGTTTTCTGACTGAAAGAAGAAAAGCACAGTGTTTTTTAAATCATACAAGTTTATCTGTGTAAATGAGTCTCAATGATTTGGTATCGTATTCATATTCTCAGTCATGCAAAGTCCATTCGTATCATTCGCACATTGTACTTTTACTTGTGATGAAAGGGCTTAGAGTTTTAGGCATAATGTATGTTCTTTTTTTTTTAATGTTTGCAATATATATTGGATTCAGATTTTTTTAGCGTTGATTACAGTAATGAAAGGAGTTTTAAGAAGATTCCAGAGAAGAAAACCACTGTCTTTAGTAAATATAGCTGAAAGCTCAGTCTGTACTTGGCTGGATGAATAAATAAAAAAGCAAAAGAATGCATCCGTTTGAGTTTATTTTGCTCTGTAAAGGTAGCTTTTAATAAGTGAACCCAGGAACATTATGCAGAAGTCATGTCATAGGAAAAGTGTCATGAGTCTTTTTTTTTCCTGGAAAAACCATTTTCAAGATCGTTGAGTGGTATGGAATCCTGTTTAAAGAAACAGAGGAGGTGCATACAGCTCTACAGGTGTGATGTCCCACATCATTACAGTGTAAGTCAATCAGTAGGTGTTGATGTAACAGAGAGGGTATATCCTTATTTGTTGTTTTCTCGATCCTCACTGAACCACATGTTCTGGTCTGCCATCTTTGCCAGCCAACACAATTCTTTTATTTGTGCAACAAGGTGTGAGAAGCAGTGATTGAGAATACAGGAGAGCAGTCTTCCTGCAAGAGCCACACATCCATAAATGGCCTGCCCCTTACATGAGAGTGGCCACTTTTATGCGGCACGTTAGCTGTGCTGCCATCACTAGAAGTGGACATTGCTAAGTGTGAAGCATCAGAGGAAATTACGTCTCATTTCTTTTAAAACATTTCCTCGATTCCTCACATGTTTCCATGCATCTCTCCATGTTTCCTTGGCGGGATGGGTCTAAGACACAAGCATGAGATGCAAGTAAGGGAAAATGTAGATGCAATCTAAGGGTTTTGGAGTGTACCTGGACCAGAGTGCATTGGTCCATTAGTAGGTGAGGTCACAGAGGGAGAGGTGTAGGTCATGTAACACGTTGGCAACACTTTGTGACAGAGAAAAGACAGCGGGTCACTGAGTAGTTAGTAGGTATCCGTCAGTCTCGGAAGACCGGTTTTGCACACTGATTGATGGAACTGAAGCAAGTGTGGCTGGCCAGGCCGATGAAGGAATGGCGGTCCTTTCTACACCAAGTGAAGATGAAGTCCAACACGTATTGCTGTCTGGTAGGCGGCCTCTGTCTTCTGTGTCGTGGCTTCAGTCTGCAGAGCAAGTGACTCTTCAAAGCTGGAAATGCCGTCAGCTTGGACAACCTGGTTGTCTCCAGGTTGGTTGTTCTGAAGCTGTGGCTTCCTAGGTGTTCGGATTGATGCTCAGGGTATTCCTGTCTCTCTTACAGTTCTCTCTGAATAAAAGTTGGGGTCCGCCTATGGGGTGGATGTAGTAGATTGGAGTAGTGTATCATTAAGTGGTCTCGCCCATCACATGGGCCAAGCGAGCATAAACAGGCCTTATAAAAGAGTGTAGATGTTTGTATCATATAAAATGACAGCAATAAAGATCATTAGCGGCATAGTGGCTAGTACGTCCGCCTTACAGCAAGAAGTTCCATCACAGGTCCTATCTCGGCCCTAGGCTCCCAGCGACCTTAGGCAGATTAAGTGGCTTGGCAAATAAAAGAATGAAATGAAGCCTGCTTCTTTCTGCTGCTTAGCACCAGGACATTATTCCACCAAGCCATCTCCTAAAATCCAGCCTTGATTTGATTACTCATTTTGGGGACTTCATGCTCAGTGAGCTTCGCTAATAGAATCCAGGTGCTGGATGTTTAAGGCATTGCTGATGCTTGCACAACAACATGTGACGGGAGCTGCCCCACTGCAAAAATTCAACAAACGCCATCCGTTAAAACCAGTAAAGAAAACCTATACAGCAGAGACTGTTTATTAATCATGAATAGAAAAACTGAATCAAAGGGCTCCGTCCGTCAACCATCTCATTCAAGCATTATGATCAGTTATTGTCATGCGTGCATACTACTTACATCCTGCTAGGGGGCGCTCCTGGAGAGAAAGGTTAAAAGGTTATTAATTCTAAAGTCCACATTTCTTCCTACACAACAACTCATTCATTGAACATGCATGCATGAATAAGTTAAAAAGCCATATAAGCTGCAAATACCAAAAATAATTCATTAAGCTTCCTCATTATAACCCGAGCAGCCTTGTACAAGAGTACATGTGTTCATAGTAACTGAGCTCAAGTTAAGATCAATTCCCTTCCTGGAATGGGACGCGAGAGATGTTGTTGAAGCCTTGCTCACCAGGTTCGCTCTCTACCTGGACAATCACTAGAATATTCATTATTCAAATCAATTTAATGTACGATTCCGTTGTGCAAAAGAAGAAGACACACAGTACAGATGATTGGTCAGCCAGACACTCGCCACACACTTACAGTTTGGCGTTACTGTTACTTCACACTGTGAATTGTATTATAAACGGATGGCTGTAACCTCACCTCATTCATTTGCTGAACCACTTAATCCTTATTAGGGTTATGGGGAGGCTGGAGCCTATCTCACCCAACACTGGTTGGAGGCAGGGTACACCGCAAACAACTTGCCAGACTACTCGCAGCCAGGTCACGTGTTAACAGAAACATGTTAGTGTAATGGCTCAGGCCTCAATGGTTGATACGGACCTTTATTTAAAAGAAAACGTTTAGGCGTTCCCAGTGAACAGAGAGCGTTATGAACATGCATAGCTGAAACCTTTCAGCGAGGAGAAAAAAAAGATAAGTGTGATGTAAGTGTTTTTCGTGTCATTTCCTTTGAGGAGAAAAAAGATGCAAGTGATGACCGTTAATTATCACATGCTGTAACACGCTGTAAACAAATTCAGCAAACCCTGCCATGTTTTATTCCTTACTTCATCAACACCTTCTAACCAATCAGAACTGAGAATTCAGCAACATGCTTTACTCACTCAGTCTTTAGCTGAACCTCTTAATCCTACTTCAGGTTGAGGCGAGGCTGGATCCTATCTCAAACGACACTGGGCAAAGGCAGGGTACACCCTGAACAGCTCGCCAGACCATCGCAGGACAAACACTCACACACATAAACACTCAATCATTCACATTCACAACTAAGGGCAATTTGGAACAGCCAATTAGTCTTAGCATGCCTTTGGACTGTTGGAGGAAACCGGAGTCTCCAGAGGAAACCCACACAGCACGGGGAGAACATGCAAACTCCACACAGAAACACCTGAGCCCAGGACTGGAACCCGAGACCTTCTTTCTGTGAGGCAGACGTGCTAACCTCCATGCCACCATGCCTCCTGTATGCTTGTTTTTATTTGATGTTTTTTTTTTCATATACACGTAAAAAGGGAATTAAAGAACACAGTGAAAAAAAAAACAAGAACGAGTGCAATGGTGTCCTGAATCGGTCTCTTGGGAAAATCCACCTCGACCTTAACGATTAAATCTCCACGGCGTTCAGGAATCTTGGGAAAAGGAAGGCCTTCGCCTGTGATGTGACGCTTCATCCCGGGATCAGTGATGACGTCTTGGAGTGGTACGAAGATGGTGCGGTTGTCCAATGTAGGAACCTTTACTGTATAACCACAGCGAGCCTGAGATCGACACAAAGACAAACCATTTTACTATCCGGATTATTTTCTGTTTAAAGACCGTTTGTGACTTTTATTTTCTGCAAACATTCAATTCTCGTTCACTTATTTGCTGAACCGCTTATTTCTACTCGGTTCGCTTATCACAGCTGACACTGGGCCAAGGAGGGGCACACCCTGAACAGCTCGCACAACCATTCTCACTCACATCCACACCTGGGGCACTTTTGAGCAGCCAGTTAGCCAGCCTGATGTGCATGTCTTTGGACCGTGGGAGGAAATTGGAGGAACCACTGCAAGCACAGGGAGAACATGCAAACTCCACGCAGACATGCGTGAGCCCGGGACTCGAACCCAGGACCTTCTTGTAGTGATGTGCTTAGCACTACGTTACCATGATTACCACCCACATTAAATTCGAAACTTCAAAATGAACTGATGTTTACTGAAATATGGTATTTACACCGTAATGCACTAAGTCGGCACATTGGTGCAGTGGTTAGCACGTCCACTTCACAGCAAGAAGGTCAAGGGTTCCTTGGCCATTTCTTCGCATGCTCTCCTCATGCTTGCATAAGTTTTCTCCGGGGTATTCTGGTTTCCTCCCACAGTCCAAAGACATTCACATTAGGCTGATTGGCTGTTCCAAATTACCCCTATGTGCGAGCGTGGGTGTGAATGGTTGCACGTTTACCCTCCAGTGGTCTGGTGAGCTGTTCAGGAATACCCCTCTTCACACAGTGCTGGCTGAGATAGTCTCCAGCCTCCCCGCAACCCTACTAGGATTACCCATTTCAGCAAATAAGTGAGAGAACAAGTTAATTTACGCGTTCACGCTGAAATGAGATAACTGAATAGGGCAAAATAAGGTGATAACCACAATACAGTTCCCCAAAACACCACTTTCCAATCTAAAGTCATGCACCCTCAGGCTCTGCTCACCTCTTTGAGGGAAACCTTGGCTGTGTAGACGATGTCTGAACCTTCTCTCTTAAACACCGGATGCGGTTTGTCCTTCACGATGAACACGATGTCCCCGGGGATGCTGTTTGGGGTTTCGTCGCTCTCATTAGGGAAAATGATCTTGGTTCCTGCCTTCCAACCTTTCTTCACCTCCACCGTGAGGATCACGTCCTCAACCCGTGTACTGTGTCCGTCTCGGTTCAGCCTCTCCCGTGAGACTTTCATTTTCTTGGTGCAACCACTAAACACTTCCTCCAGACTAACACCGAGATCGCGAGTCACCGGCGGGTCCTTCTTTTTTTCCATCCTCCCTCCGAAAGTGCGCCTACAACCCAAGCTCAAGCATTCAAACAGCTTGTACACATCCGTTTGTTTGATACCGCTTCCAATATTAAAAAAGTTCTCAAAAGACTTCTGGAAGGTACATGTGCAGCTAGAGCCGTTTGGTTTATTGCTTACACCAATGCCACCCTTCAGCCCTGTGAAGAGAAGTCAAAGTCAGTGTGTTGTTAAATGTTCCTGCAGGACAATGCTACATGGTCTAGGTGGGCACGGTTACTTTTAATTGCTCTATTTTAGCAAATGCACCTACAAGCTCTGTCTGGGCGACGGCTTTTAACGTTATAATAATCTAGATAGAATCATATTAATTTAACTGATTACCTTTCAGGGTGGCACGGTGGCGTAGTGGTTAGCACGTCCGCCTCACAGCAAGAAGGTCCTGGGTTCGATTCCCAGCTCGGG
>JBCNYG010000019.1:32247637-32272313 GCA_039654305.1 Porochilus rendahli
AAATAAGTAATGAAGATGAAGAGGGATGATAAATGATGAAAAGGGAGGGATGGTGAAGATGAGGAGGAATGAAGATAAGTGATGAAGAGGAGGGATGATGAAGAGGAGGGATGGTGATGAGGAGGAATGGTGCAGATAAGTGATGAAGAGGAGGGATGGTGAAGAGGAGGGATGGTGATGAAGATGAGGTGGGATGATGCAGATAAGTGATGAAGAGGAGGGATGAGAAGTAATGAGGAAAAGAAGGGATAGTGAAGAGGAGAGGATACCATTTGCAAATATCTAAGATAATTTTATTTTTATTTAAAAAAAACCTGGGGAAAACTAAAGGGGTTGCAGCTTGAAACCCTGAACATGAACATGTCTGTAAAGGAATCATTCGAGGAATTTTCTCCCCGTGACAGTCACTGGTGGAAAAACAGTCTTGGGATCTTCAGGTTATTAAAACCAACAGTGTGCAAACGCAAAGCCGTGCGGTTTTCCCAGCTCGGAGGAATACACAGTGCAGTGTGCTAAAGAATAACCTGCAACACTGGTGTTTGTAAGTTAGAAAACGTGCTGTTACTAGTTACATGCTTTGTACCTTAGTAAACGAAATCTACAAGCCGAATAAATGTTCATCTGAAGCTTGTTCCATTTTCAGTATTTAAATCAACGAAAAGAACCCGTCCTTAATTCATGCAACAGGTTTTCTGTGCACTGAACGGCCGCCTGTGTTTGTTGTGAACATTGTTGGATTAAAGCCAGTTAGCCATGGAGCTAGCCACAACATTACAGAACGAGCTACTCTATGGGCCTCGGTCTGCTGTGCTCCACAAAAACACAGAAATAATGAAGGCCGCTATGAAAATATTCTCTGAATGGATGTCAGTGCATGGACATCTTCATTATTAGAATGAAGGAGTGCCGTCCCGCGGGTCGTAACCAGCTAGCAGGCTAACGTTAGCTTTGCTGCAGACTGACAACCAAAACAAAGAGGGGTAGTAATGGAGCTAGCTAACAAGCTAGCTCAGGCTGTTTTGCAAGCGAAACAAGGAAGCAAGCGGGATATTAAATTCTCTTACCAAATCCCCTGCGTCTTCCATTAGCCCTTCATGAAAACCGAAAGCTAATGTGAGTATGCTGTACAGCAGGCCCCACAGGCAGGGGGCTCGGGCTCAATATTTCACCAAATCCAAAAAAAATAACTCCAGCTGATTATCAACAATTGTCATTGAATAAGTGCGCATGCGCCCTCGTGCCTGTTTACTATTGGCCCGGAAGTGATGTCGTCATCAGCAGATCAAACAAAATAAGGAGAGTGATTTTCACTGCAGAGGAGGCAGGGATTAAAGCTGTACACACTCCCACTCCCCTGCCTCACAGCAAGAAGGTCCTGGGTTCAAGTCCCAGCCTGCGGTGTTTCTGTGTCAAGTTTTGCACGTTCTCCCCATGCCTGGTGGTTTTCTTCAAATAGTCCTGTTTCCTCCCACAGAACAAAAGACATGCACACTAGACAAACTGGCTGTTCCACATTGGCCCTAGGTGTGTGAATGGTTCTGGCAGTGATCTGGTGAGCTGTTCATGTACCCTGCCTTCTCACAGTGTCAGGTGAGATAAACTCAGCCTCATCGCTACCCTAATTAAGTGGTATGGCAAATGAAGGAATGAATAAAAAATGTACAGTAATAATGATAAGGTTTGGCAGTTCCACACTGTTGCTTAATTCAGTTAATAAGAATGCAAACTGTACACTGCTTGATATTTTGAAATTAATTACTTGACAGTAACTGCATCATTGTCCCAAGGAAGCATCCTGAAAAAGGTAAAAAGTGATATGTTCATAAATTCTGTCGTTATATCCTTTCTATTTAAAACACACATGGGACAATTATACAACATTTCCTGTATAAAAAAAAACTTAAACAAAAAGTTACGGAGGAAAGAGAGACGAGATTAGAACAATATTTTATTATATTAATCTCCGTACATTTGCAAACATGTTAATAAACCCTGAAATGTAAAACCATAAATAACAAAGGCACAGAAAACTAAATACAAATGGATTCATATTCATAACTTTCAATAAAATTCACCCAGGTGCTTTACTAGAATAATACTGAGTATCTTTCCCATAGCTCAGCCCCTTCTCCTGTGGTCATCAGGTACCTTTTTTCAAGTAGTTCAGTACAAAGTGAGTAAAACAAGATCCTTAATAACAGTAACATTACCAGTAAGTCTAGAACAGACAAAAACGTTGACAAAGAGAAAAAACAGAACAGTATGGACACATGAGGTCTATTCCAGCAGTGTGTTTACAGATGATCTCTAAGAAAAAAAGACAAAGAACAAAAACATGGGAATTAAAATCACAATATAATGAGAACAGGATCATTTCAATCAAAACATATGCAAAGAATAAAACAATGAGTTGTCTTGTTCCAGAAAAAACATTGACAGGGTGATGCTAATGACTTTATGACAGGCTCATGAAATTATTTATTGAGATTATTTATTACATAATGGTGCATTCTCGCACTCGCTGAATCACTTAATCCTTATAGAGTCGCGGGGAGACTGGTGCCCAACTTGACCAATATGTTGGTGAAGACGGGGTGTATCCTGAACAGCTCACCAGACCATTGCATGGCAAACACACACACACACACACACACACACACACACACACAAGCACTCAAGCCTATGGGAAATCTGAAGCAGCCAATTAGCCTTATGTGCATGTCTTTGAATTGTGGGAGGAAACCGGAGTACCCAGAGGAAACCCATTCAAAAGCACACACACAAACTCCACAAGAAATGCCCAAGGCTAGGACTCAAACCTAGAACCTACTTGCTATGGGGTGGACGTGCTAACCACTATGCTACCGTGCCTCCCAAAATGATAGTTTACTTCTTTATGTAATGATGTTATGTTGGGGAAGGTTCATAACAGTTTCTGTTTCAGCATGACAATGACAGTGTGTACAAAGCGGGCTCCTTGGAGTCATGGTAGGCCCAGGTTGGAGCAGAAGAATTCAGTGTGTCCTGCAACCCCACTGAAAACCTTTGGGATGAACTGAAACACTGACTAAATGTCAGACACCTTCTACTGACATCAGTGCCTGACCTCACTAACCCAACTGTGGCTGAACAGACAAATTCCAACAGGAATTTGGAAGGCTTTCCCAGATTATTACAGTGAATGGGACTAAATCCGGGATTTTCAAAAAGCCCATATGGGTGTGATGGCATGACGTCCACAAATATTTGGCCAAATAGTGCATTAGATTATGTGCCTTGCAGCCACCACTACAGGGGCAGGAAGAAAAAAAATGCACCAATCATATCAAATAAGTGCTATGTTTTAAATGGGTATAAGACACTTCATTAAACATGCTTGTCTTACCGATATGAATACACATTAACTTTGGTCTTTAATTAGTTAAAGTCATCTTCAAGAACATCGTCTACACTTCCAGATATTGAGGCAGCTTCTGCAAAAGAAAAACATTTAAATCAAAATGGAAAACACATACCTAGTAATCACTCCAATTATGTGCTCCATTTAAAGGTACACTGTGTAATATTTGTCATTAATTTATAAATGGGGGAAAAAAAGTAATCAAGTTTTCCAACCCTTTCTACAAGTTATTTAGATAGCGGGTCCCCTCTCGTGGAGGCCGCCATCTTGCAGCACCATGTTTCTAAAGTAGCCAAGAAGCACACAGGCTTTAGTGGGTTGCCATTATGAACCTCCCCAATGGATGCTGCTGGATGCCACTAAACCTTGCACACTGTACCTTTAAAATATTGTACTGTGATCAATAAAAACATAAGAAATCCCACACTGCCCTGTGAGAATAATCTTTTTCTGCTGCGTTAACACCAGTTGCAGTGAGCTGTGACTTGTTATTGAATTAAACATTACTCATTCCCATGGTGCTCCAGTGGACAGTGCTGTATTTCATCCCAAACACCATTCACCACAAGTCTAGTTTATGTGCAGATTATACAAATTTACATGTTTCTCTGTACTTGTATATAAAAACCACAACAGTAGGTTTTTTGTTCACACTTGAACAGTTATAGAATTGGGAAATAACCAAGTATTCGCTACTAT
Source organism: Porochilus rendahli (assembly GCA_039654305.1). Classification (NCBI taxonomy): domain Eukaryota; kingdom Metazoa; phylum Chordata; class Actinopteri; order Siluriformes; family Plotosidae; genus Porochilus; species Porochilus rendahli. The sequence goes on from JBCNYG010000019.1 coordinate 32,251,737, forward strand.
ACTGCTTCAGTGAAGAGACGGTTTTGGTAAGATCATTTTCATGTTTGTCCAAACCGAACATCTGAATTCTGTTATAGCAGCGTTCCGAAGCTCCATGCTTGAACTTGATTTTTCTGTCACGTCCATGCTCACACAGGCAACCCAATAAATTACAAAAATAAACACTTCACAGCTTATTCTCTTACTTTTACCCATGCATGTTTCTATAAACTTACACATGCAAACAATTTGGAAGCTCTTTCAGGCAGTGCCTAAATATCGATATAACTGGTAACATTTGCAGTGTTCACAACATTTAGTGGGGGTCAGGAAAAAGCATATTCATAGTAAACTCCTGCTCATTTGGCTTCAAATAATTCACTGAAAGCTCTCAAATAGATGTAAAATATAATACATGGTTTGATTAGTAGGTTTTCTTTTTTGTTAAAATGAATCAAGGGTGTTGGTTTAGTATTTTATCATTAAAGGAGAAGACATAGATTCTGGAAAAATACTGTTGATATTTAAACTAATTTTTCTCCACCCCTAAATTTATGGACACACATTGTCAAGAAAATCCCCCACCTCCTATCGACTCAATTAGCAACAGACAGCATTTCTGCTTTGTAAGGGCACAAACGCTTCCGGTTGCAGATTGGATAGAATAGTGTTGTGTGGCCTGATCCAAGACACTTGGTTTGTTTCCCATCTGCTGAACCAGAACGTTGTACAGACACCAGACTTTTTTTTCATCAGGCACACAGAAATAACAGATAGCAGATCATGAGATATTTGCTGAATTGCATATGATAAGGGACCCTTTCCATTATTTAAATATCCTTCAAGTATTTAGTACTCAAACTGTGTCAAACACAAAAAATAGACCACAGGGGTCCAGAAGCTCTGCTGAAAGGACCATTTCACAATATGCCGATATAGAAGAAGCATAGCAAGTTTGAAAGCCCCAGCTTCAGACGGAACCCATTCCTAAAGCTCTCGATGGGCAGCAAAAAAACGTCAGCTCACACTTTTTCACAAATTCATCATCATTCATTCATGTGCATGTCTTTGGACTGTGGGAGGAAACCGAGTACCCAGAGGAAACCCACGCAAGCACAGGGAGAACAAGCAAACCCCACACAGAAATTCAAGCCAGGAACTTTTTGCTGTGAGGTGAATGTGCTAACCGCTACACCCCTGTGCTGCCTTTTATTTTATTTTATTATTTTTTACACACCAGGCTTTCTACTTGTATTACTCTAAGCGAGTTAAGAGAGGGTACAGGGAAACATGTAGACATGCTTTGTGATAATCACGCTACAGATGTGATACAGGTGTGGTGTTTAGTTAATCATTAGGTTAAAACACCCAAAATTATTCCATTTACCCACTGACCCTGTAGCACCTCTTACTGATATGTCTCCACTGTTCGCCTTCATGTTTTCATCTTCCAGTTTCCCTTTCAGCATCGCTTCTTCACAGACCTCCTCCATCTTTTCTCCAAAACCTTCTGCAAGCTGTTCACTCAATTTATTGCTACTTCCTTCTAGCACCAGTGGCTTTTTCACTTCAGTCTCAGATGTAGAACAATGTGACTTGTTAGTTCTTGTATCAGAGGATCCAGACCCAGACTTAGCTTTGCCCATGTAAATGACATCACTCTCACCACTGCTGCAATCACTCACATGGGCAACACTGCACTTCTGATGAGACTTGGTAGGTGCACATACATCTCCGTCGATCATTTCAGCATCATCAGCACTCGATGATTGGTCAGAGCTGAGCAGGATCACAGAGGACGATGTCACAGGGGTCGTGTCCTCAGATTCGGTCAGACAGGAGGATGAGGAAGCTGTGAATGATGACGTGGGCATGGTTGTGTTGAGTGATGTCCCAGAAGAGCCTTGAGAGGAGGTAAGGTAATACCAGACACCTTTTATTCCATCACTACTGCTGCTGCTGCTGTTACTACACACACACTCACTGCAGGTGCTGAGAGACGTTTCCGTGTCAATCAGCTCTGAAGATGTTGTCACACTGCTGTTGCTGGAGAACGTCCCGAGCGAGACTTTGCTATTCAGACTGACCGACTCCAGCGCTGATGTCACTACATCTACAGCACACAAAGACGATCCTGTGACCGATGAGACCTCTTGTATATGCTTGATATGTGCTGCTGATGGACAGTCTGAACTGTTAATGAAGCTCTGGAGAGGAAAGAGTCTTGAATCTGGGCCCAGCGGAGACAGAACTGAGCCTGAAGAATCAGTAACCTGGCTGACCAGCTCACTCAGACTCAGAGACGGTGTAGAGTAGAGTAGCGAGGAAGAAGGAGGCATGAGGTTATCTGGAGAATTCTGGTCGACATCGGCTCGCTCGACATCAATAGAGCTGGGACAACTCGAAGACGACCATGTCAACTGTTTTGTCACTGACGGATATGCAGGACCTTAACACATGATGAATCTAAATGGTTATTTATAGGGTGACAGGGTGATGACTTTCAGGCCTGGTCATTTACCTCCACGTTATAAACTCAAGCTCTGAACTTGCTGAAGACAATTATAAATCAAACCTCATGCACATGTGAGTTCAGGGGCCATTTACACCAACAGGGTTTGCATACGGTTTAATTGTTATCCATTCATAACTTTTTGCATGTCAGTTTAATACTCTTGCAACTAGTTATCCGCAGGTTAAGTTTAAAGTAAAAACCCAGTACTTTGGAAACTAACCTGACAAGCTTATGCAGGACATACTCAATTCGACGGTTGACTCAACTGCCATGTCGTCCTGTAGACAAATATCAAGACATGATTAGTTTGATGTCTGAAGTAGGGACAACATGGGGGGGCAAAAAAAAAAAACCAGTTTAGAAAGAAACACGATGTAGAATATTGTTTACCAACAACGCCTGCAGACATCTTGACTCATTATAATCTCCTCTCAGCCCGCTCCTCTCATCATGACAGCTGACTGCATGGCCTAAGCGAATCATCTCTTCACCCAGATCCACAGCCTTATACACACGTGCACAGGAGAAAAGTCATGTAAAATAGCTGGCCTTAAGATAAGACGACAAGCAGTATAGTTTAAAGAAAAGAAAAGAAAAGAAAAAAAACTCTGGAAATGTAAAGTGCTCTCACTGTTCCCTGGCTGTTATCATACAGCTTTACACTGGGCCAGGAAGACATCTCTGTATGTGAGTAACTGCACAGCTTGGCTAATAAAGGCTTCCACTGTGCACAGTAGGTCATTCTCTCAAAGTCAACCAGTGCATCTTCGGTCCAAAAATCTCCTGAAACAGTAATGTGTCCATGTATATATCAGAATATTACCTTGGAACAGAAACCGTCACTGTGTCATTACAAGCACGAGCGTTTACCTGCAGGACGGACTTCAGCCAGACTACACTCTATGGCTTGATACGGCAAGCTCAAGAAATCGCTCCTGGAACAGCACAAAATAGATTAGTCCTGCTAGACATCAGCATAAACAGATCATCAGGTGGTGGGACCTCACTTGCTCTGACCTCAGGCTGCGTAACTGATCTCGTGGCAGCGCTCCATTGTCTCCAAAGTCCACATAGTACAGATCAACCAAACCCGAGCTCAGGATGCCCAACACTCGAGCCCGGTTCCATGTGCCGTAGTCCTGATAAGGAGAAGCCACGATGTCCCCTACAACTATAGCCTCCACTCTGTGCTCCTGCATGGACAGCATGGACACCCATTTCCAGTTAATCTTGTGTGTTTGACTGTAATAAAAATGTGCACTTGGGAAACAAGGAGAAATGCATTACACTCACATGTAAGGTGTCTCCGTTGTAGAAACGATTCATCTCAGCAGTCAGTTTGTCCAGCTGAAGCGATCGAGTACCTATGATCTGGATCCAGAAGTGTTGAGGATTGTCTACTGCAGACACATACACTTCCAAATGCTCACCAGGCTGAAAGCTTAGGTCTGGACTTGGGACTGGCAGGAAGAGAGACAAAATCATCACGAGCATCCGAATTAAACGTATACAAAACATACAGTTTAATGCACACCCGAGGAAAGATCACCATTTATGCTTATCAGAATTTCCCGGGTTTGTTTTAATCCACCAAACAAGCAACAGAGTAGTGATTTCGCATCCCTCCCTCAAGGGCGCCAGGCTTAGGGTCTTTGGTCAGTCGTGATCTATCATCTCAGCAAAGTAGCTCTTTGCTTGTTCTTTCCCTGTTCACACACTCTCGATCTCATACTAGCCACTGTTCCATAGAGCCAAGGCAATCTCAAGGCTACCACAGGCTCGTAGATTTCAGCGTTGGGCCTCTGGCTGAAAACCTGTTTGTGTTTCTTTTTTATTCCATAAACCCTATTTATTATACTCTCTTATGTACTTGACAACAGAATTTAACTTGAATATTTAAAAGGTTGCACAGTGACGTAGTGGTTAGCACATTCCCCTCACAGCAAGAAGGTCCTGTGTTCGAGTCCCGGGCGTTTTCATGTTCTCCCCTTGTTTGCGTGGCTTTTCTCTAGGTACTCCAGTTTCCTCGCACAGTCCAAAGATATGCTCATCAGGCCCATTTGCTGTTCAAAACCGCCTCTAGTTGTGAGTGTGTATAGTTGTGCGTGTTGCCCTGCGATGGTCTGGCATGCTGTTCAGGGTGTAACCCATATGTATGTGACCAGTATTGGCTGAAATAGGCTAGTAGTAGACCCTAGTAGTAGGTTCAAGAGGTTCGGCAGATGAGTGTGTATCAGCGTATATTATATAATATAATGACAATAGAACTATTAATTGGCTTTAAGAGGGTATACATTATTTTGGTATTATAGCAATTCTGCAGAAATTGAACTACCTACCTATCAATGATGAATAAGCACGTGCTTATATTGCTACAAAAGCAATGCCAGGATTCGGCTATGATTTACAAATACACTGCAAGATACAATGATAAAGATAAAACAACATGTTATTAAATTCAGATCAATCGAACTAGACCTGTCTTTGCAGTAAGCAGAGTCATTCTGAAAGTTTTGTGCTGATACGTGACTTGCTTTTTATTTTTTTGAAGCAAGGTAGGACGGAAGCAATAAGAGAATAAGTTCAGTAAAACCAAATCCATCTGTGATGTGCAGTCTTTAAAACTCTTTTCTGCCTTTACATTCATGGCATTTGGTGGACACCCCTATCCAGAGCAACTTTTATTTTTCTCTCATTTATACACCTGGGCAGTATTAAGGATTTAGGACCTTTGCTCAAGGGCCCCAAAGTGGCAGTGGATGGTACTGAGGCTTGCACCTCCAACCTTCTGATCAGTGACCCACAGCCCTAACCACTGAGCCACCACTTCCCTTTATTTACACGTAGTGCACTTGCACCATTTTAAGCATTTTAAACCAAAATGTTACTCTCTGCTACTGCGTCCGCTGTGCTTACTTTCAAATTTGGAGTAGTCCAGTGCTGAAGTGGGTGAGAAAATCTCTTCTGATCCAAGTGAATTTTCCATTGTTTGGTCCCCGCTGCTGGCAAACCCATTAGAGCCACTGGCTTGAGTCACTCCCACTTCTGTCAGAGGAGAGAGTAGATCATCTCGGTTCATGTTCATGGGCTCAGAGTCTGGGTCCTGAGGTCTGTGGCCGGGCTCTAGTTCCAGGGCTTTCCTTTTCTGGCGTAGAGCAGACGACTGGCTGATTCGTTTTCGTACCAACTCATTCTCCTTCACCTTCTCCATGATCAAGTCCTACAAAAACCAGTAAAACCTTAATTCACAATTTTCTGCATAATCTACAGCATTTACATGAAGTGTGATAACCACAAACGAAAACCTTCAGTTTGTTCTTTCCTAAGAAATTGTTTTGGATAAACTGAGTTTACTTAAAGCTCTCTCATAATAAATGTTTAAGTATGAGAGTTGCATTTTTATCTATCCATCCATCCATCTTATTATCTATACAGCTTATCTGTTAGGTCACCGGAGGAAGCTGGAGCCAGTCCCAGCTGACTTTGGGTGAGAGACGAGGTACACCCTGAACAGTTAACCAGAGACAACAAGCTTTTTTCAATTTCAAGTTTATTTGTCATGTACAGGTAACAATGAAACATCACTACCGGCAATTAAATTCTTGGACTCGAAATTGCACTTAAAAACAGAAAAAATATTGCACATAAATTTGTACTGAAGCTCACATTCACACCTAATCAGTAGCAAACTGACCTAATGTCCATGACTTTGGATTATGGGAGGAAAAACCAGCTCAAATTCTAACAGAACGGTCCTTGACTGTAATTCAAACTGATAAACTTATTGATGTGACCGATACTGTCAATTGATTGACAGGCGTCACCAGCTGCATTTTATTATTGGAATGTATTGAGAAAACAGATTTTCTGGTTTGTTTTGTTAAACACAAGGGAAAATAAATATACTGTGTGGTGATTATATTCATGCTACATGTGGTGAATGGGAGGTTTGCTATAAATGATCCCTTGCCCTATTTTAGGGTCACTGCAGGAAACATTCCTGTTTTGTTACGTCTAGACTACCATAAACCTTTTATCAAATGTACAACAACCTCACCTTTGCACGTTGGACTTCTTGACGGGTCCCGGTGATCATAATCTTGCCCTTTTCCTCTAAGCTGCGACCTCGTTCACGTTGGCAGAACACCCGAGATCCTGATGTCCGGCTAATTAACTTCAGTGTCTCACCTCCACGACCTATCACATCAAAGACTCTCATATTTGTCTTCTGACATGCGTTTACTACAAATAGTGCAGTCATACCCTCCCGAAATCAATACATTTAAATAGTCAAGCTTAGAGCAGGACCTATGATTCGTCCGAAGGCGGTTTGTGGCACCTCTAAGACATCGTTGATGAGCTCGCTGTCATTGGCCAGTTTTTCTAGAGCACATTTAGCCAAGAGGTTCTGCTGTGTTGTGCCTTGGAGCAAGAAGGACACCATGTTCTGATCCTCTGAACTCGGCAGCACGTTCACCCGAGCGCCCGACTTCTGATTTATCTTAAATAAATAAATAAATAAATAAATAAATAAATAAATAAATAAATCTTTATAGTCATTTGTAACCAATTAAGTATACTGCCCGGCCCAAATGCTGATATTTTCTTGGAGAGCCTTTAGCCTCGATTGCAGCATGTAATCTCCATGGCACTGTTGCGCCAATTGGTCAGGTCGAGGCTCAGCAACATTAAAGTGTCAATAAAATGAAGTCAGGTGATGAGCTGAATGTACGAAATGAGCAATCATTTTCACATATGTACCAGCACCCCAGTCCTGACCTTAAGCCTATTAATGTGCTAGAGGAGACTTTATGGAGTGGTTCAATTTTGTACTTATCAGTTCTAACCATCAGTGAAAAATTAATCCAACACTGGATGGAAATAAATATTATGTTGCTTAGGTTTGTTTCAACAATGGCATGATGATTATGTGCTGTGATCAAGGCTAAAGGCTCTTCAAGAAAATATTAGGGTGTGCGACTTTTTTTGGGGCCAGGTACTGTATAATTCTGATACAGCTGATAATCCTGATTCACCTTTATTGCAAACAACTTGATTTTTAATAACCATTCACTCAGAGCTACAAAATAATAAACACAACGTAGGAAAGAAAAACTCACTAGATCCAGAAACGTGCTCTGGTGCCTTGCAATAGATCTGTACATGTCGAGGGGCATGGAAAACCTGGACTGCTCTGTCTTTTGCTGTTGAGCTTCAGACCAAAAAAGTGAAAATTTCTTTAACAATTTATTATTGTTCAAAATCCAACAATTAAAATAAATAAATAAATCAATCAAATTATTCAAAGCTACCCAGCCAGAGTTAAAGGTATCACTATTAATTATTTGCTAAAGGTGAGGTGGATGTTGCTAATTGTAGTTCAAAAGACAAAACATTAAGAAAATTATTAATTTCAGTCCCATTCACTTAGCCTGAGGTGAATTTATTGTTTTAGTATATACTACACAAGAACATAAAAAAAAAATCAAAGTTTTTTTTTAACAAATATTTTATGACCATGACAGAGGAGGGTCAGGTGAGCTCCGCGTGCTCTGCATGCTCTAGCATGGTGGCGGTCTAACAGAGATTCAAATCCATAACCTCTTGATCATGAGCCAGCAACTTAACCGGCATGCAGTGTAGCATTTGGCTCATTCTGGGATAAACAGCAACATTTCCGGGACATAGAATCTCAAAATAAAAGTCGTTTTAGTTTTATTACTACTACAATTTTTTACAGTCCATCCATTGACAAATGATTAGGAAAGATAGCGACACAAGTTCTTATGGGAGGATTTTGAACCATCTTCTGGGTGGTCAAAATGTTATGGATGTTACTGTGTCAGTACTTGTCCTACAGTTTTCAAAGAACAAAAGCAACTACAAAAAAGTTCTTCACATAAAATGTTTAATACACTTATGCTGATTGTTTACAAAAACATTTTATGCTGCAGATATTTCATAAACTTTAAGGGTTGTTTACTTCCATCTATGCAAGAACTAAATAAATCCAGACGCTTTTATTTTGAGATGCTATGTCCCGGAAATGTTGCTGTTTATCCCACAATGAGCCATTTGTCAACAATGATTTTATAATTAGGAACAATACGATATTCACTTTTAGCTGATTAACCACAAAGACGTTTTTTCCATTACTGTCTTATTTAACCCATCTTTACCAAGAGTGATAATAGTGGTTAAATATCTCACCACTGCTCCTTCGAATATGGCGATACAAGATGTAGCCCACTGTGACCCCTACAGAAAGACCTGCTGCCAGCACCACCTTCTTTCCTGAGCTCATACTTTTCCATGGTCCCTCTGGTACTGCAGCCATTTCGCTGTGCTAAGCCAAGCACCAAGGACTGCACCTGACACAGAAGACAGACAGTGTTATTATTATCTGTGTGTGAAGAAAGATCCCATCACAAGGCTCTGAACCATGGACCAGCTCTTCTAAACAATCATAAACAATCATAAACACTAAAAAAATGAATAAGAAAATATCGTAAGCAAAACTGGACCAGACAACTTTTCTGAAACTCTATTTTGTAAATGAAATGAGTGAACCTAGTGAACCTATGTCTTTTAAAAACATAAACACAAAGACTTCATTTGAACAAGACTTGCTTTGCAATTCAGCATTTAAGGAAATCTCTTGAGTATAGGCACATTGGCCACTGGCCTGTACCGTAAAACAACTCCCCAAAGGGGCTTTTCTCACAAACAGTGCATTCAGTAAATAGAGGATTATATATTTATCAGATTAGCTCCTCAAAAAAATCACAGCAAAGCAGCTGAAAACACACTGAACTACACCCCCCATTAAAAACAAAAAACAAAAAAAACCAGCCTCTCACTATAAAACATTCTGGTGCAATAATCAACATCCGCTTTTGCACAGTAATGGTTGCATGTGACGGGGTCAGCAGTCAGAGATTAGACGTCTGGTACACTGCTGTTTACCAACAGATGTAAAGGTGCTCAGTAGTATTACATGAAATAGCTCAGGCTATTTCAGCTATATTTTATTCATAAGCTCATCATGCTGATGTTGCCACTAATAAAAAATCTGTGGTGTCATCAAAAAAAATTAAATAAATAAATGTCTATCTGCAATCAATAAATTTGTACTGATTTCTCATCTGAGGCCCCGGAAGCATCCAGAACAGTCATGCTTATAAAATTTTGATAAAATAAAATAGTTTTTTTTAACCCTATGCAAATAAAAAAATATTAAGATAAATGAACATTATTACAAATCTTTTTTTATTATTATTGTAGTAATTTAATTTTAAAAATCATGAATGAATTATGAATCATGAGGAAAATAAATAACTAATTAAAAATCATTTATACTAAATAAATTTAAATAATAAAAAGATTTTTTTCTTATAAGCATTATGTGATGTAAAAAATAAAGAATATTTGTATCCTTAGTGCCCCTCCACAGACTTTTATCTTTACACCGGAAGAAGCATAACAAGACAAACCGGTGGGTGGTGATTTGTGACTTTAAATATCTGATTAAATTGTTAAATGCAGGCAAATTTGCAACACGTTATGCATCATTTAAGGGTTAAATATTTACATTTTGATTTATTTTAGTCATATTTAATCTAATTTTATCGGCGTTTGCATACGAAGGAGAATAAAATATTGATCACCGGAAACGCAATAAGCCACTAAATTAGCTAACAGTGTGGAGAACCTTAATAGGAGAACGAGAGAGAACGCTAATGCAGTGTTAAATAGCTAGCTATCCATGATAGAGAGATACCGACTGTGCACAAATTCGAAACATGACAAAAAACAAGGCATCAAACAGCTGCAGGTAAACAAACAGGCACGCGCACATATACAAACACGCTAGTCACCTTCAAACCCCGGCTAATTTCAAAACTATATGTTGAACTTATAAACCAGGCGACGACTAAAATCCTAACAAACACCGTATAAATACCGTTTAAACGTGGATGTGAGAAGCGCAGTCTCTGACGGTTTGGAAAAAGCCGTTAACCTTCTGACCATGAATCGAATGACTTGCTTGCTAACTACAGCAGGTTTGTGGCTCATCCCAGAATTGTACCCCACCCATTGGCTGAGATTTGGCAGGTCAAACCGCAGTGGCCAATCAAGATCAAAGTTGAACCGAAAGGCTGCTGTGACCACGCCCCCAGGGATGTAAGGCCAAGAGGTTTAATAACTTCAATCTTGATATGCAGCTAAATTATTAAAGTTTGTATGTATCATGTGTTTTTTTTTAGAGACGATGAGCATTAATTTCACAGTAAGCTATTGTGGTGATACACAACAGATCAAAGTTATGTCATAACTGAAAGTCGACTAGAACTATCTACAACCTCAGCAACTTTGATATAAATTCTTGTGTTATAAGATATATATAGTTATTCCATTATTTCATCAAAAAAATCACAGGCCATCATTTTCAAAACCCTTCACTTGTATGATTTATATATATATATATATATATATTAAGAAAAAACATGACACCACATATTTTTTAGTGAAGATATTTATTAAAAGACCACAAATAAATTGGCAAAAAATAAAAATCGATGACATTTTAAAAATAGAAAATATACATTTATAAACTTTAACATTCACAAATAGCAAATTTTTTTCATGAGTAGCTGGCACCAACCAATATAGGTTTTTATTATGTTCTTATTATTTGCACAAATATTTGTACAGTAGAGAGACTGCAGATGTTTACAATGTGATGGTGAAGGCTGATATGAATGATGGAAGCCCCAGCTACATCTTCAGTGCATGCAAGATCTAACATTCTCTCAAAAAACAAAAACAAAAACAAACAAACAAAAAGTTTAACCATTGAATTCACGAATATCTTAACCATGCATATATATCCGCAAAAATTAAATGTACAAATTATTTAGTAACATTTCATTCTAAAAAAAGGACACCATTCCATAACTGTACAAAAAGTTGTGCAATCATGCTCCATTACACAAGCTGAGAACATAACACAGAATTGATCAGTGCAAAAAAAAAAAAAAAACACCTTCTCTGTCGATTACCCCACGTCACCTTCCATCACTTCTACACCAGCACTAAAGCAGCAGTTAGAAACTCATGCCTCATGTTAATGCCTGTTTGCTGCCACTGCCTTGCCTGATATAACAGATGCTTATATGCATGCCTTAAGCAGCCCTGAGGTGCAACGTAGCAGGAGGACAAACACAGTCTGAATACATTCTCTGTATGACTTTGAAGATATGCCTACAGGTTGAAAAGAATACAGTGAAGGAACATATCATGATGTTTTGCACCAATCACCTCTTCAGGCACAACTGTGTGGAAAAAGGGCCTGCATCATATAATGTACTACTCATCAACATATACAGACGTGTGCTGTGACATAAATAAAAAATAAATACACCAGACGCAAGAAATATTAAGGAAAGCCTGGTTAAGACTAGGACAGTCATGTGTGTTCATATGGAACAAGTAGTGAAGGTAGCCTGCTAGATATGAATAACAGTTTAAAGGCTTGTAGAACTCCTACTCTACAGAGTTTGGAGAGAGGAGAGGTACAGGGAAGTTCAGAGGTACATGTAGGCAAAATGGATTCGATGGAAGGTAGGGGCAGACTAAAGCTAAGTTCTCGTGGCCACACTCCATTAAAGCCAAAGTGTGTTTTTGCTTGGTCTTAAACAGAACATGACCTGTAAGGAAGCAGAAATGCTGGTTGTTTAAATAAAGCATATTGATCATCACATATTGATCAGTAAATCCCCTGTGTCTTTGATTTCATTTATGTTAACTCATTTATATTTACATCTATTTGTGTAGTCGATGTGTTCACACAATGATTTTCATTTGACAATTCAGAAGCGTGCTCATGTAGCCCAGCAGGGGTTTTCAGAAGAGCCTCAAATTTGATCTTTCACACAGTCTTCTGATCACTAGCTGAAAACCTTCCCTCCGACCACCGAGCCACTGATGGTGTAGGATAATATATAGATTTCGGCACTGCCTGAAAGTGGATGTCTCAACTGATAGGTGTCTGACCCTGGGTTTGCTTTTCAGCACCTTTCCTTGAGCAGTTTTCATTATTATCATCTCCTGTGTTTTGATTTTAATTATATATTTAACAAGCTGATGTTCAGTGAAGCTTCTGATTTCAGCGTTTGCTCCATGAACATTTATTTACATGCAAGTCTGTCTGCCTACCTGAGTTAGATTGTGTATTTTTTATTCTGTGCGAGTCTGAGTAATGGTGTACAAGCCTCTATTTTTCCGGTATCAGTTTCATAATTACAGAAAAACTCCTGGATTTTTTAAACACATATTATTTTTTACTGCTGCCCATCATGATGCCAGTCACTAATACGTTACAGCCAATTATCATCAACTCAGCGATGCACGGACCGACACTGGACAACCATCCAATTCATATATCCTGACGGTGGTGTTTCGCTTATAAGCCCTGCTGTTACTGAGGCAATCAGCAAGAGGTAGAACAGCTATAAACTCAATCACACCTTTAGCAAGACTGGAAAAGGTTATATAAGACAGCTCTCTATGGAATCAAATTAACTAATTACCAGTTCAGCTTTTTAGATAATTGATTTGATTTAACAATCCATCTGATCAAAGGATCTACAGTTAAGCAACATTTTGGCTTTTATTTTGGTTGACACATGTCGAGTCAGAGCATCCATTCAAAGCAGCTCAATGCTTATAGTGTTGTTTGATAAGCATGTCTTTTCTGATTTGAACAAACTCATTAGACCATGAGCAAAACTATCTCTGTCGCAAGCATTAGATTCGAGGTATTTGGAAAGATGTACAAAGACACTGACTTTCAAATCTGTGAAAGATTCCTCAGTATTTGGTAATGCATGGTAAGGAGGTTTGTAAGAAATGTATGAGAAGATAAGAGTATGTTCCTTATGCTTTTTACATACTATCTGTAACCACTGAGAGAAATCCTCCAAAATCCTGTATTTCTTAAGCATATTATATACCGTGCTTTATCAAAACCTCCACACGCTAAATGTATATCATTACATTACATAAAGGTTAGTAAGATTGTCCATCTCTAATCATCCTGATATTTTTAAGATACTGTAAGTAAACCCAATCGTACTACTCACCCACTCTTATACACCACTACAGTTTCCCCCCTAACCAAACCAGAGGGAGCATGCATACACTTAACTTACACCATAATAGGTAAAGAACATTTTAACATGGAGGCTAGTGATGGAGAATAGATGCCGTCGTAGTATTCTGGTGGATCGAAGTGATGCTGGATCATTGTTCGTGTGTGTTAGTCTGAGTGAGGCACTGAGATTTCCTCTCACTCCACTGCTCATCGATAGGAACAGTGATCTATCAGCAATAATAGGAATAGTAATAATAATAAAACGTGTTTCAGCAGCTTAGAAAGGAGAGTTCATTCCGAGCTTAGTCTCAAACTGGAGCTTCTGCCTCTTCTGGTAACGTACACGGATCCTGAAACATGTAAGATGCAGAGTACTGTATGTAGATGATTGTGTTATTATTGCAACCATTTTATCAAAGCCAAAATGAAAAAAAAACAAACAAAAAAAAACAGACAACTCTCTGATTGGATTAGACCGTACCTGATTTCGTGCAGTTTGACAGCCTCATTGATCAGCACCACCAGCACAGTGGACAGCGACACCAGCAGCCACACCTCCATGGGCACAAGGCTTAACGTAAAGTTGTTACGTTTCTTGTTATGCCATAAATTATAATCTATTATAGCCTGTACCACCTGACCCAACAGCCTATAAAAGAAAGGAGAAATGAAGAACCAACATTTTAGAGGCATCATACAGACATTTTACTCACCTGAGTGATACCACTGCTATATAACAAGTTAGATCAAAAAAATAAAAACCAAAATACTACACTGGAAAGCAAGGCAACAAATGATTATAATAGTCTAGAATATTATGACCAGTCAGTAATATGGTGATTGGTCACAATTAATTGAAAATATTTTTATTTGATCAATAAATGTGACACATTATGAAACATTAGGAATGGTAGGGTTCTGTGTTTACCAAAAAATTAAGAAAACAAAAAAATCCACCAAATGTCATACTTCACTCCACTAAACATGAATATACTCCACTAAATGACAAATTTCCAATTAACAGTTATTTACTGGAGCTGAGGTGGATGTAGCTGAATAGTCTCCAAGACAACATTGGATAGGAGACTCTTTATTATTATTTATTTTAAATGATTAAAGTCAATCATTTTTTACTGTGACTATTATATTAATATAATGATTTAGTATATACTCCATGGAAACAAACAAAAAACCCCCACAAAAATTACATTTTATGGCTTATTTTTATTCAGATTCTTTAAAATCCTGAGACATGCAGATGAACGCGGCATACAGGTGCGAACAAGTGTGTAAGATCTGTGTAACAGTACTCTTTAACTCTAAGAGTTTAAGTATATACTTTGCGGAAAAGCAAACTGAATTGAGATTTTTAGTTTATTTTTTACATCTTTTAACCACGACAGAGGCAGGCCAGGTGAGCTCTGCATGCTCCACGTTCAGCTTAAAGCAGTGTAGATAAAGGTATCTGTTTACAGCCTACTCATTCGGAGTTTTAGTATATACACTACACAAACCGCAAGAAAAACTAAATAAAGTGAGATTTTATGATTCCTTATTTCCTATTTTAAAGTGTGACAATGATGATGCTGACCGTAATGAATTGCGGGTCTCCATCGTATTGATTGTATTATACTCTCCAGCTAATGGACCAATCAGATTGAGCCGTTGCTGTGTAGTGTATACAAACTCTTTTTATTAGTGAAACAGTTATCAGTAGCCACACATCGGTGTAGGGATTTGTTTCTTTATTACGTGCAAGTAGTTATATAGCAGCTCCAAATATGGCAGAATTATGAAACAAGTATAAACCGCACCACTTCCTCTTAAGCAGGTCTTTACACGAGGCACCTGCAGCCCTCAAAACACACGCAATGTGAAACACACACTTACACAAGTGGCACAGTGAGACACCACCAGGTGTTGCTAAAAGGATTCTTCCTCCACAGTGGCTGAGAACGGTGAACATAGCTGAGGGAAATGAACACTAAGAGAGAGAAAGAAAGAGAGAGAGCAAGACAGAGAGAAAGGGAGAGATAGAGAAAGAGTGAGAGGGAGGGAGAGAAAGAGAGACAGAGAAAGAGAGAAAGATAGATAGAGAGACAGAGAGAGAGAGACAGACAGAGAGAGAGAGAGAGAGAGAGAGAAAGGGTAGAGGGTAATGTCACTTACATAAACCAGCATATAAGTCCATTGCACTGAATTACTCCACAGTGACACTTTAGTATAGTCATAATTGTACCAGTATGCAGAGCCAGGAACCCTGCCATGACTTTCTGGATGAGCAGCAGCTCATTAGAAAAGACACGAAACCACAGTGGAGATGAGCTGCAATCAGTGATAAAGAGACAGTTAACCTGGAAACGTAACAATCAAAGCATGTGATTATCTACAGTGTTTAGTGCATGTACCAGTCAGTAAAGATATGGGTACAGCTATTAGTGTTATTAGTGCTATCATCATTAGTGAGCACTCGCTGCAGGGACAATCCAAATCCGAGCAGGTAAACACACACTGTCAGACCAAACTTCAGCAGGAACCAGCCCAGGAAGTACTGCTGGGTCTGGGGAGAAAATAAAAGAGATTCTATCAAATTGATATTCACTGTGACACAAAAAATCATGCTAACATCTCTGTCTAACAGAGCACGTGGGAAAAAAAAAAACGTAAATCAACATACAGGGTCAGCAGTTGTTTCAATATTCATCAGCTTTCATTATAGCATCATACAGAGAGAATATAACATTTATAAAAAGTGAAAAAGTGGTGAGGATTCAATTTGTGATGAATAATAACATAGCCAGATTCACAGTGTTCACTCTCCTGATCATGAGACATGACCAACCTTACGAGGAATGTCATCCAGATTTTTCCCAGTAGCCACGGTCATCACGGCGCTGTCTGGTGGCTTCCCCAAGAAGGACACGCTGACAGACACATGCACTTATGTATAAAAATCCATTACCATAAAGCAACGAGGTATCAGTGATAAAAAGGACGGGTTTTCTCTGACTTCACTCTCACCTCAGCAGTGGGTAACAGAAGCAGGAGAGCCACAAAATGTCTGTTATGTTTAGTGGAGGTGGAAGTTGAGTAACACAAGCCAAGAACTGCCACAAATACAAAAAGCATTTACAAACCAGCTCCTTCACGGGAGGCAGACTGTTAATGTAAAATGTAGAAAATGCTATCTATGTAAAATTAGAAGGTTGCAGGTTTCATGTATTGCCTCATACACAGCAGGTGTAGCAGCTGCTCTTACCTGAATGATTACTAGTGTAAGTTGGCACTGCAGCAGGAAGAGGAAACACTTGCGAATGCCATATGTGGTGTGTCTGGCCTACAAACAGAACATGCAAACACACAACCTTTTTTAAATATACACACATACATACACACATACATATATATACATATATATAAAAATATAAACATGAGTGCAGTAATGGTTTACAGTGAGAATGTGTTACCTGCTCTATAAGCTTGACCAGGCTGAAACTTTGTCCTTGGTGTAAGGAGACAGAGCAGCTGAGACTGTTGAGACGAGCACTAAGCCATAGCGGGGTAAGATCTTCCATGTCGTCATTCGCTACACTACCAGATGCATAGCCAAATGTCTCCCATGAGCACCGAGATGGGTACAGGGGGTCTAGAGAGATACTGCAGTCCAACATGCAAAAAACATGACATTTAACAGATTAGCACATTTAACAGTGTAGCACATTATTCAAAAAATTCCGAACAGAAAAATGGCCACATACCTGAGGTCACTCTGTATGAACAGGCAGCTGTTACGGAAGTTAGCTGAGCTTCCCAAACAGCATGTCACCTCTCTGTTCTCCTGCATAATCTTCATCATCTCACACATGGCTGGAATGCGAACAGAAACACCCACACGCTTAGGGCTGATGGTTACAATGCAAATTACAAAACAGCAGAAGGGGTTAATGACAGGCCAAAATAGGGACCCTGGATTAATTGCTATTAAAAATCTATTTAAATTCGCAAATCCATAAATGTATCCATCTATAAACCTAACCACCCATCCATCCGGCCATCTATCCATACATTCATTTCTGAACTGCTTATCCTCATTAGGGTCGCGGGGAGGCTAGCGCCCACCTCAGCCGACTCTGGGCGAGATCAGAGTACACCCTGGACAGCTCGCCAGGCCATCGCAGGGCACCATCTATCCATCCATTCCTCAAATCCACTGATAGATTAAAATTTAGCACACCCTCCCCCTTTTCTTTTCTCTGTCAAAAAACAAAGAAATCACGTCCTGAAACCAAAAACACCCAGTCACGCATGTGTACTTTCACTTCCGCATTCTTTGCCTCCCACTTCCAGGCACTGTTGTCCTTCATACTAACTAATGTTAACTGTATATACTAGATTTGTTTGAACAGACCCTCAAAACTTTGAGCATCTATCTCTCCATCCATCCTTCCATAAATCCATCTATCCACAAATCAAAACTCTATCCATCCATTCCTCTATCCACACATCCATCCTTCCATAAATCCATCTATCCACAAATCCAAGACTCTATCCATCCATCCATACGTCCTTCCAGAAATCTATCGTTCCCGAAATCTATCCATCCAAAAATCCATAACTCTGTCCATCCATCCATCCACCAGTCCATTCCTAAATCCATCCATTTATAAATCAATGCATCCAGCCATACATTTTTAGCAACATGAATATTTATCCCTACATACATACCCATACACATACCTACCCATTACAAAAAACAATTCTAAAGTCAATTCTATAAAATAAATCCAGTAAGGTCTAGAAGTGAAAATGTCAGATATTTGTTGACTGTGATATACAATAAAGTAATACTGGAAGAAGGGCTCACTTTCAGGAGTGCAGTCAGTGAATAGGGGCACGAGTAGTGGCACATTGTCAATGTTTTTCAGGTGAGGGCGGACCTGATGGATGCCTCGAGGTAACTTGGCCTACAGAAAGAAGAGGAAGGTTAGGTTCTCTGAGCTGGATAAATTCAGGCACTAAAAGCACTCTAAATGAGTACATTAGACAGCAGAGAAAGAAATGGCATACTCTATTTCCATCAGCTAGGAAGCTGGGCACGTCGCTTTCTGTAGCCTGGAAGCTGGCAAGATCTGACTGGCCTTCATCCTCAGCCAGTAACGGGCCCTCAGCATCATCGCGGGAATCTGTATTCATACAATTAATCTGACGCCCAGACCACGGACACATTGCAGATCCATCCCTCCAGCTAAATAGTACTTTTAAAGGAAGGTATTTTAGTTTAGCACACAGACACACATGACATACCTGGCAGGAGCTCATCATGTAGAGAGCCTGCCTGACTTGGGCTAGAGGGCGCACAATCACCATGGCCATCTCCATTAGGGGTCAGAGAGATGTGACAATTCCAGCCTGTTTCCAAACCCATCTTCTCTGCAAACACCTAAACACACACACACACACACACACACACACACACACACACACACACACACACACACACACACACCTGTTACACTTTCATATACAATTGTAAACACTGTTATATAAATTCAGATTATACAGTATGATTTTGTTAGTTTCTATTATTGCACATTTTATTTATTTATTTTTCCTTGATTATTGTTTTTTAATTCCATTTGTTTGAGCCAGTTATAGTGCATTATATTACAGTTAGTTATGGTACACTAATTACAACCCTGAAATGCTACACCATGTGTATTACTTCACTCATCTGTGCCCCGAATATAAAATTCCACTTCCTAGTACCAAACAGTTACTACGGAAATAGTAGCCGAGCACCATGCTCAGGAAAACACGGGGAGGATTTGTCATGGCTGGAAAGCATCCATCTGTCTCTCCAGTGTGCATATGCATCGTGAGGTTCATTGGCTATTATACATTCCAAGGCTGACTTGCTGTCGTGTCTCACTGACGCATGATGAAGGATGTCAAGGATGCTGAAAACGGGTCTATTCATACCTCAATCAAGCAGTTTTGTTTGTGAAAACTTTTAAAGTTGCTTTCTCTTTACCTAAAACCATACAAACTACAACAAATAAAAATTATCTTACTGCTGTGCTATCGTATGTATTTGAGGGAGTGGGTGGGGGGTGGGTAAGGGAGCAGCCCTCCTAGTGATGTCACCAGGTGTCCGTTAGTGAGGTGCTTGATAAGAGAAGGTAGTACGTCTACTGAAACAACATCCAAACAACACCAAATTCTAATTATCTGACAGCAGAGCTTCTGCTTAAAAAACGATTAACTTGATTTTAAAAAAAGTGCTCGCAGCCTTTCGCTGGCATGTTAGAGCAGTACACATGTGCGTGTGTTTGAGAGAGAGAGTAGAAAGAAAACATCCAAGTATATAAACATAATTTTGTGCTTTTACTAATTTTCCAGGTGCAATCATTTAAAAACACATCTCACAAAGAGCCGCTTTTAGGCACTGCCTCAATTAATGTATTACTGCCACCATGAGTGTTCAAGGCAAATAAAACCTTTAAAGATGACGATCAAAAGGAAGCAGGGTTGCCAGTTATACAGGAAGCACCTCTAACGGGACTTCTTAAATCGATGTGAACTAGCTAGCCAGCATGATACCAATCGAGTGTGACTTCTTTGGGATCTATTTCCGCATACAAAGCAAAATTTAACAGAACATTTGGCTGGACCAGGTCCGAAATGTTGCTTACTCAATATTCATTGACTTTCACTTATTAATAGAACTGCTGTTCAGGGTGACTCAATAAAACCTCCCACATTTTAACGGTGAAAAAAAATCATTAAGGATAATCAAATAATTATTTGCACATGAAATTTTATTCAATATAGTTTTTATACATCATGTTTTAAAGATCACATCCTCCAAATGATGGCTGTCATTGTCTATATACGCTTGGAGATGATTTCTGAAGGCTGAGGTGGCTTG
>JBCNYG010000019.1:32299935-32315242 GCA_039654305.1 Porochilus rendahli
TCAATTGCTCAGGTGTAAAAAAAAAAAAAAAAAAAAAAAAAAAAAAAAAAAGTATAATTTTATGTCATTCTGGATAAGAGCGTCTGCCAAATGCTTTAAATGTAAATGCTGGCTACCGTAAAAAAAATATTTTAATCATTTCAAAATGCATGCTAACATTTATCAGAGATCAAACATAATGAATAAATAAATTTAGGCCCTGCCAAAAACAGATTTCTCTGCTGCCTGACTTCTCTATTGATAAGATATTGATTTTCAACACCTTTCCTTTCAGAAGCCTATATCTGCTTTCATTTGTATCACCTGTATTTGCAATTCATGTATCCGTCAAACAAGTTCATGTTCTGTGATGCTTTCGATTTCGGTGTTAGCTTCATGAAACTTTATATAGCTGCAAGTCGGTCTGCCTAACTGAGTTAAATTGTGCATTTTTAATTCTGTGCGAGTCTGAGCAGTGGTGTATGAGCCTCTATTTTTTGGCTTTCAGTTTCATTATTAATAATATATTTCAAAATAATTTTTACAATTACTGTAAAAGTTTTGTATTCATGCTTTACTATGTTCACTACAAAGCTATATTTCAGTAGTGTATTTTTAAACCATTGTTTGCTGTTGTAAATTACCTGACATTATCAAGAATGGGCGTGCGCACTACCCTGAAGAGTCGGTGCGGCTGAGGGCAGTGTGGTCCCTTTCTATGATTTCCTCGAGGGGAAGGTGGAGGGGACAGGGGTGGAAACAGATCTCCAGGCTCTAGCACAATGTGTTCATCATCCTATTAACAGGTATGTCAAGGTGAGAGAGGCACAGAAGGTTATACAACAAACTGGATATATGGATATATACCACAGGAATTAGTTAAACCACAGGAAGTTAGAGATGAAGATAAAAAGGACCTTAATGCCTCTAAGAGAGACAAACGCTTCCTGGCCTGGCCTGAGAGCAATGATATCACCTTCCACCAACAGACTGACGGGTAGGTTAACCAACTGCTCATCACGGTACGTCCAGTGCAGAGACCACGATGGTGAGGAAGGTGTGTACAAGTCAGGGTATCGAGAAGAGGCCCATCTGATTGGCCGTCCTCCACTCCCTTCCAAGTGATCTGATGTGTATTAAATAAAGTCAAAATGTTCTCTAAATTGTTCTCAAAATGTTTCTAGGTTATTCTATAAAATCATGTGATGGTAGTATAATACAAGGTTAAAAAAACTGTCACATTTCTAAGTTAGATGGGAAAAAAAATTTATGATCAAATTATTGTTAGGAAACGACATCATATTTTGATTATCTTTAACATTTTTTTTTTAATTTACCTTTGAAATGTGGGAGGTTTTTCTGGGTCACCCTGTATAAACTCACTCACAAAACCCGACACCTTATGTATAAAAGTTTACTGATAAATTTAAAAAAATAATTCCTTACGATTCAGGTCCGAAACGACAGATTTCAGTCGCTGCAACATCTCACTCTTATTCAGTCTCTGCTGACGTCCAATCAGGACGAGGTTGAGCAGCAGCAGGAGAAACAGCGCACCTGCATTCACCAGTTCTATGCCTTCACTAAGGGAACAGAGGATAGTGACGTAAAAGCAAATCATTCATTTAAATATACATATTTAATATACAATATACATATTTATTTAGGAAAATAATAATATTTTTAAGAAACAAATAACAGCATTTGCTTTTTAAGTGCTTCAAATAAAACACTTGCTCCCTCTGTAGTACATTCCTGCCTTAATTTAATTTGGTGCAATTTAAAACGAGGACGAGTGTATTTTACCAGCAGATAAACTTCCCTAAATCATTTCAACTAAATCTACCCAACCACACTATAAAAGAATAAAGTGCTTATAAATGACAGTGTCTTTATTAAAAATACACTGCCTGGCCAAAATAAAAATAATCCAGCATAATCCAAAAGAATATTTTGCCTTGATGACAGTGCCTTATTCGCCATGCCACTGATCAGGGCAAGGCTCAGCAACAATAATTACATGGCAGTAAAATGATCCTGAATGTATTGAATGAACAGGTTATTACATCAATGGACCTTTTCCTCCCTGATGGCATGGATATAAAACTGGGGCTCAAATATTGACTAATTCAAAGTGTTTGGGATGTACTGGAGAGGACCTATTGGAGTGGTTCAGTTTGCCTGTCAGCAATTCAAGATATCTATCAAAGAAAAGTCTGTCGAAACAATGGCACAGCGATCAGGAACTGTAATTAAGGCTTAATATGGTCCAACAAAATTGGAAATGAAAATGGTCAGGCAGTGTATTAGACTCTGTGTATTGGAAAGCAAATTGCATACAAAGTTGTATACTATTTTCACATATCTAATATATTTCTTTTATATTTTCTAACATCTATCCAGAAGTCCGTTATCCAGAAGTTAGTGTACTGTAATTGTACACATGTAAATCCTGGGTGCTTACAGTTCACATTATGAAAACTTTCTTACATATGCCTATATTTTTGATCCATATTTACCCCATTTACAGTCCAATCATTTCATTTGCTTCTGTTTGTTATAGTAGTTCACATCACCCAGAAGCTG
Organism: Porochilus rendahli; assembly: GCA_039654305.1. NCBI lineage: Eukaryota > Metazoa > Chordata > Actinopteri > Siluriformes > Plotosidae > Porochilus > Porochilus rendahli. The sequence goes on from JBCNYG010000019.1 coordinate 32,302,501, forward strand.
CTGGATTTAAACCCCCTCAGCATCACTCACCTGCCCTGTGGCTGCTCACCGTAGCAACACAGCAAACCCATCACTACAAGCAACATAAAAGCAGCTCCAGGCCAATGAAAGCAGGAGTGACGGTCATTGTGGTGGAGGAAACTCTTGGCCCACAGCTCCTGCATGAACCAAATATTGCTGCTGAAACCCTCTAAACAAATGTTATGCATGATGCTAAAATTCTACAGTGATGCAAAATGAAGTAGATCCGAAGTGAATTACCTTGAAGGTGGATCTGCGCTGGCTGACCTTCTGATGCTGCTCCACTAGGCTGGAGAGCTGATCCCGGAGTGTTCCTAAAGCCTGGGCTGTGGTCAGACCCAATGGAGTCACTCCTTCCTCCTTTAACAAAGAAACATGATACAACATTACTGCATTAAGCTCTTCATTAGAACACAAATCCCCTTTTGGTTTGCCTTATTGAGGTACAGTCATGTTGTATTTAAGGCTACAAGCAGACGTCTAGACGTCTAACAATGCCAAAATAAAGCTTTGACACCGTGGAACTATTTCACTGCAATCATGTCTCACAAAACTCTTGATGATGTACAGTAATTATTTTAAGTAGCAATGGCCTGATCTGACGGAGTTTATATCTTAAGCCAATTGAACATCATTATTCATTCATGAACCTTTCTTATTTCTGATTGGTGGAAAGCTATTGAGTAATTTTTGGAATTAAATTATTATTTAAATATTTTAATTATTGCACCGTTTCCATAAGATATGTTGAATATGTGGAGTCCTGATGATGCCTCTGCCAGAAAGCCCAAAACATATTAATTGGAAAAAGGGAAGCGTGGCATACCCTCTCACCCGTCGATTACAGTACGTGACATCATGCATGTGAAAGTGGATGGATAACGTTTTCCTTTGGGTGTGTTACGGTGTGGTGCTGCCTGGGCAAGCATTTAAGGAAGAGGGGGTTGGTTGGCTTTACTTTGCTAAATTAAGGAAGAAAAACAGTAGGCGAAGAAATTTACTTTTCAGCTTTAACAAATCAAAACTTGAAACACAGCACTTGATCGAGTGGGGCGAGCTGAGAAAGTTGTCTGTTAGGGAAGTTACCCCATCCTATTCACAGGCTTACACAAGTCTGTGTGGGAGTTAAGGGAGTTTAGTTAACCTTTATTTCTTCATGTGTGTAATGGATGTCAAATTCTTTAATCAGACTGTTTGCTATTTATTAAAATTTGACTCACTAATAATAAAACAAGGGTGAATTCACACAGGGAATTAAAACACATTCACACAGTGTGCTGTAACGGCTTCTGTAACTATGCAATATATAACTAAATATTGCACATTTCAGGAAGTCCACATCTTTGGGTGTTACGTGGTCAGCGCAAAGCCCCAGAAGAAGAAAAAAAAAAAGAAGAAAAAAAAAGAGAGAAAGAGAGCTTCACTATTCATAACTGCCTGATAAGGCCACAAAGAGGAGAGTGTGTTCCCACAGTATCCTCTTGCACCCCTTTGTAATTTCACTCCCACTTGCACCAACATTGGAGACACGGAGCAACCAGCAACCATCTATAAATAAACCCAGCGCTTTCCCACAGCTGCTGGGGAGAGACGGCGTAGAAGCCGCCACACTGAGGCACGAAGTAAACACATCTGCAGGTTTGCCGCCTGTCTGGGCTTCTTACACACTCATTTTCTCAGACGCAAACACAATAAGGAACAATTTCACAAGACATACAGTCTTATCGCTATAAAAAAACAACAACCTAGAAACACTGAAGGTTAAATGTGTTCTTCTGTGCAAATGGCAGGGAGGAAAAAGACCCTTGCATGGAATAACAAGCACAGCTTTTCAACATGATGTCACCATGCTGGCACTTCAAACACACTGCCTACTCACATAATCCTTCCAGAACCGAGCTGCATCTTTCAGGATCATGGCCAAGTCCGTGTGAGAGGCTGTTAAATCCAAGCGACACTGTGTGTGGAGTGTGTGTGGCTAAGTCAGAACAGCGCATTGAACAAAGCCGGGGCTGCTTGGATAATGTATGCTGCTGTTTCAGCATCCAGGCTGTGAGATCCAGCCACAACCTCTCTGCTCCTGGTGAGCCATGAGCTGCTCGGGTCTAGCAAAAACGCGCGGAATGCCAAAACTTAAAGTCGGCACTTCCCTTTTCTGCAGATAAAATTGATCTACTGTGCAGCGTTCGTGTAAAATAAAACCACTCATGGTAAATTACTGTAAATAATGTAGCGATGTTGTGAGGAGTCACAGTGCAAAGGATGCATAAAGTTTGTGTATCTTACACATGAATCATGCAGTGGTGAGAAACACAGGGATGCACCGACTGCAAAAAAGGAAGGCTCAGACTGGCCAATAAATAGATGCCCTTGCCCCATGCATAGAAACTATTTACCCGTTTCAGCAAATGCAGCACTTTGCTGTCTCAGCGGCGGCGCTGCCAGTGAGTTGAAAAGAAAACGAGGGGCAGACGGCATCCTCAGTGACCCCGGTGTCCCAGACACTGCTTGAACAAACATCAGTCAAGCTGGACCACTCTCTCTTTGTGGTGCCTCATACCTGAGCACACAAAGAGTCTCACATTCACTTATGGCGTTTAATTTCATTTTCCAAAACATGTTATCCTCGTCAGAGCCCATCGAAGCCCATCCCAGCTGATTCAGGATCAAGGCAGGGTACACCCTGAAGAGCTGGCCAGCCCATCACAGGTACTCTGGGTTTACACTGGGGCATGAAGTCCACGCTTTTCAAGGTTTAAGGGGATTGAGATTGGGGGGTCGAAGGATCGTATCATGATGATCTTGAGGGAACTTAGTGGATTTGTGATGATCACGCTGATTGCGGCAACATTTTTGACTATCAAATATTTTGCAGCGATTATTACGATGTATTATGATTTGATGCCGATCGTGACAGAACTTAGGTATCATAGTAGAGCATATTAGAGCTTAAGAGATCGTAACAAACCTTGTTGCGCCAATGTAGGGGATCCGGATGAACTTGGAAACACGATTTCTTCAAGTTTCATCTCCTGGATGCACCCTGCCTCTTTTTTATACCCCCATCGTACTCGGGGCTTCACACTGTCCACACGTGAACACAATCCCTGTATACAATTTGCCTGCATGCTCACGCTGTCTCCGAAGTGCCAAAAAGCACACTTAAACACTCTGTCTCTTTTGCTTTCTACCTCGTGCAATTAGCGGTAAAGTGACTAATTCAAGCTTTAATAAATCATGTTGCGTGATTAAATACTCTCCTCCCCAACTGAGCACAGAAATGGAACCTCCTATAAATCCTGTACACATGCAGTGACATCAGTAATTATGCCTATCCAATACGAACTTTTCACTGTACGTTCTTAGTAAATCCTGATGGTAGTGCTATAAAAGCAAACAAGGTTTTGCACACACTGTAAACTGTTAGTACAGCTATACGTTTGAAATTAGGGATGTGAGTCTCTTTACTACACAGTATTATCACTGAAGATTCATTTAAAATCATCCATCCTCTTACCCGTCATAGTCACGGGGGAAACAATCCAATCCCAGCCATGAACCGGTCTTCAGCCAGAGGTACACAGCTAACTTGCAACAACGATAATCTGCGCAGCACTGCACTGCACTGCAGTTGCAAGCTGACCTATGTAACACCGCCTTCATTATTTGTCATCTTGTGTTGTACGATTTTGAATCCAAGTCAAAAACTCGCACAAAATCGAACTGATTAGGAAAGCAAATCGCTAATAAAATAGCATTTACCATCATTATCTTATACTATGTAAGTTTATTATAATTATATAATTTATTATTGTTATTATAGTCACTCTGCAATTATAGAATGGAGACTTTTGTGCATCATGAACTGGGAAGAGTTAAACGTATATAAATATATATTTGTGACCCATCACAGATAAATTGGGTATCAAGTCAGGAATAATTAAATACTTTGTTGAACTTTAAACTTGATCGTTTTCTAAGGTTGCAGTTGTGGTTCTTTACACCCCAAAGAGACTATTCTCACTATGTTAGAAAATTTGCCATCATAGTAAAATTAAGTATATCAGCCACAAAACAGTATCAATAATTCAAAATTAATAATTTCAGACCTAATACCAACTTTGCTGTGATGGGTCACATACACACACACTCACAGGAAATGCTAACCATTTCTTGGACGCAAGCACAGTGTTTTCCGGTTTATCCTTGCAAAATTTCTGTGCGCATTCATAATTAAACTTTAATAAATAATAATTAAACAATAATAAATGATTATTAATTAAACTCGTGTACATTGTTTCAATTTGGAAAGGTTTTGGTGAGTGATCGGTAGCATCTGTCAGTCAACAGTATTGCGCGAAAGTTCAGTGTTGCTTGACAAAACTACGTCTCTCGTCACTCTTCGAGCTGGTGATCAATGACTTAGCGTCGTCTTTCTTGTCGCTTCCTGTTTGAATGCAGCTTTAGGGGCAAGACATAAATACACTTCAATATTTTCAACTACTGTCTACAAGTTTGTTAACACACGTAGCAGGAAGTTTTTGTGTACTGTACAATTGGCTAATAATCAGAATACTGGACTGAGACCCTGCTATAAAAAATAAAAATTAACATATATGAAGACTCTGAAATAAATCTTTTATGTGGGCACTAAGAAAGTACAAGCTCATAGCTAAAACATTAGCTAACAAAACAGGATGCTTTATCACCAAAGAGTGGAATTCTCAGAGTGGCCCAGTTCTGTTGATCAAGTTATTCTGCACACAAAACCCATCTCCATGACTCCAATCAGTTTAATTTACCAGACTGCACAGAAGACCTGATCACATTAATTTTTGGTAGAAGATCATTAAATATTCAGAACAGAGAATAGGTACACATGAAAACATCTAGATTTTTTGAAGTTCACCGGAAAATAATGCACAAAAACATTACATAATAATTCTAAAATTATTCAAATAATCTCATTAAGATATCAACAAGTAACAAACAAGGATCAGCCCTCAGCAGTGTGGAGAAGTGAAATGTTTACAGATCATACAGAAGGGCTGCGTATGGAAGCTGACGTTGCTGTGGGAAGAGCTCATTAGGCTAAACGGTAAAAGGTAGTGTGCTGTACTGAAAGTGTTGTGATGCATCACACTCAGGGCTTTGGATTACTGATCACAATGTTGTGAACTGAATCACAAACAGCCAAGCTGTTACTGCTGGGCCTCTGACCAAACCCTTAACTTTCGACTGTCAGGATAAGTTGTGAGTTGCTTTGAATACAAGTGAATATATGAATAAAAGTAAATGCAAATCGATACTATGCCCTCATCCCCAGGGTGAAACTCACCTGCATCTTACTGTGCAGCTCCATGGTAACCCGCGCTCTCTCACCATGCTCTGTGAGGAGATGCGGCACTGGTCGTCAGGGATGAGTCCCGTCCTGCCGCAGGTAAACACTTCCGCTGACCCCCAAACACCGAACCTGACAGTACTGCCAGTGTGAGAGGAGAAATAGCAACCCTGCTTTGAGAGACAGGGGGTACGCAGTGATCACCAAACACAGCTGCTGGTTCTACTTCCACTTTATAAGGGCTTTATAATCAGCCAGAATTATTCTCATGAGACAATACCTCTAACCTGTGGGGGGAAAAAACTGGAATCAGTTTGTGCATATATATAGTCCAAGAAACAAAAGGAGCTCATTTCAGATTTAAAATTTTCATGGATAATATATGATAAAAGGCTTTGAATTTTGCTTTAAATTAACAGGAAGCAAAATAAAAAATAAAAAATCCACATCCACAGACTAGTACAAATGTACACATTAAGGTATTTTTTTCCCAAATGTATTTTTAAAAAACATTACCAACTTGAGACATCTAAACATTAGCCAATAAATGATACCCACGTCTTCAGGGAATCTAAGACACATTTCAGACATCTTCAATCACCAAGTTATGCAAAATATCAAAAGCATGAGAAAGTTGTTGACCAATAATTACAAGCACAATCTGCACCATGATTATCCCGGGACAGGTGATGGGACAAACCGTTAAAAACATTTGTAGTTATCAGGAGAACTGGTAATTTCATAATGCTTATTAAAGAGTAGCCACATTTCTTCCATCCAGTGACAAAAGAAGAAAAGTCTTTCACTAAGCACCATCATCATCATCATCTTCCTCTTAATCCAGGGGTCGGGTCGTGGGGGCAGCAGCCGAAGCATTGAGGTCCACACGCCCCTCTCCCCAGCCACGTCCTCCAGCTCTTCCCAGGGGACACCGAGGCGTTCCCAGAGCAGCCGAGAGACATAGTCCCTCCAGCGTGTTCTGGGTCGACCGCGGAGTCTCTTCCCGGTTGCACATGCATGAAACACAACGCTATGTAGGCATTTTAATCAGATGCAAAGCCACCTCAACTGGCTCCTCTCAATGCGGAGGAGCAACAGTTCTACTCCGAGCTCCTCCAAAAGGACCTCATCATCTGCAAAAAGCAGAGACGAGATCCTATGGCCCCTGAAGCAGAACCCCTCAACACCTTGGCTGCGCCTAGAAATTCTGTCCATAAAAATTATGACCAGAACCGATGACAAAGGACTGCCTTGGCGGACACCAACCGAAAACAAATTCAACCTGTTGTTACCAATGTGGACCAAGCTCTGACTCCGGTGGTACAGAGACCGAATGGCCCGTAGCAAAGGGTCCAGTACACCGCACTCCCGGACTCCCGAGGTCCCTCCCTCCTTCTCATCTTTTGTCTTCCTCCTCTGTATCCACAATGTGGTTTTATCTAGTAAAGTTTGGCTCCAGGAACAAGTTGCCCTGGTGTACCTGCCCACGTCAAAACAACTTGTTCTGTAGTGCCTTGACACCGGTGGGTGGAACTCATCATCTAATCTACTGATCAGTGTCAAGTAGAAGGGTTTATGAGTGCGGAGTAAAGTCCAGCTGGGTTAGGGTGCTTTGCGAGCTTTCATAGCAGATCGGCAGTTCTTCATGTTAATAGCCAGTCACACAAAGAAAAAGTAAATTAACATTTTGAAACAAAACCATGCATTTGTGGTTATATTTGTCGCAGTACCTTCCTGACATTGTCTTTCTAATCACTGATTTGTGCACAATGTGCAAAATGATTTTGTCCCATTAGCCTGGCCTGCAACTGATTTAAAAATAACTGTGAAAACATGTAGGAAACTAGGCACAACTTGTTCTGGGCACAACTTGCATAAAGCAGCTGAGGACGTCAGCAAAAGACGACAAGGATTTTAAATACAAACTGATGTTTTTCACCCCAAAAATTTGAGGAATCTCCATTTGCTGGAGGGTCATTCTATTCCAACTCATCTAGTGTCTCCCACTTCAGTTCATTGAGTTTCTTACAAAAATTCAAATCAATAAAAACAATTGGACATGGACAGAATAGCAGACGAGGGAGACGTTCGCTAGGCATTCTAATCAGATGCCCAAACCACCTCAACTGGCTCCTCTCAACGCGAGCTCCTCCTGGATGACAGGACTTCTCATCCTATCTATAAGAGAGAGCCCCGCCACCCTGCGAAGGAAGCTGTCATTGCTGGGCCTCTGACCAAACCCTGAACCTTCGACTGTGCTGAGGAGTTGTGAATCGCTTTGAATGCAAGTGAATAAATTAATAAATGTAAATGCAAATCATGCCCTCATCCCCAGGGTGAAAGTGGCTGAGGAACTCACCTGCATCTTACTGTGCAGCTCCAACATCTCTAAGAAATGTAAACATGCCAATTATTATTATTAATAGTTTTCTAGGTATAAACGTTTGACATGTACCCAACAAAGCCCAAATATAGCTATTTTTACCCATGTTTCTGAACATTATGCCACACCAAATCCAGGAATCATATCATTTAGAAATGACCCTAACGATATTTAGGATGGTGGGGATCTAACAGGGATTTGAACCCATGACCATCAGATCATGAGCCCAGTGCCACAACCATTAAACCACCGGCCCCAACCGCCACAGTGATGTGCATATAAATACATAGCAACAGAAGGTCACAGAGTCCACCTCCATAAGAGCATCACCAAGTGGTTTATCCTATTACAAGGGACACCCTACAAGTACTGCTTATTCAGCAAAGTAGTGGGATAATGTACAGCAAGCTGGTCATTATTGTAGGGGTTCCATTTATTGAGAAAGACCACTTAACTCTTATGCAGGTGAACTATGTGCCCCTGTTACGTTGTCACTATGATACTGTCATAGTATACTGTATATCATCACCTACTGATTGACCTACACGCGCTATGATGCTACATCCCACCTGCAGTCTTACTCACTGCTTCTAGTTTTTTCCTGCTGTTTCAGGAAACATTTTATCCTGTATATGTATTATTATAAAAGTAGTTATTATTATATTCATTCATTCATTGTCTGAACCGCTTAATCCTAATTAGGGCTGTGGGGAGGCTGGCGCCTATCTCAGCCAACTCTGGACAAGGGCTGGGTACTCCCTGGACAGCTCGCCAGGCCATATAATAGTTACTCTTCTGTATTAAACTTCACAGATTAACACAGCCCGCAGCATAAAGAAACCCCCTGCAAACTGCATATCATGCGTAACGTTTGGTAGCAGTTCAAGTTACTAGATTGTCGAAAATTGCTAAATATGTGAAATATTGTAATATAATTGCGGTGACACCATTTCTTCCTCATCACCTCATGCCACTCATCTTTATCATCACTCCTCCACCCAAAACCATTTTTGTGACATCACAGATTCCAACCCCTGATGTATGACATGATCTAAATACCTCAAGTAATAACACCAATAATCCTTCACATACTACTAAATAAATAGTGTCTTTTTGACAGCCAGAAACAATGCACACGCACATGCACGCGTGCAAACGCACACACAATAAAGCCGCATATTTTTTCTAAAATTACATGCAAACCATGCATTTGTCTCTAAGACAATCCAGAGAACTTCACACCAAAGAGTGGTGACAATGCCTTAATGCAGTCCACAGTTAGCATTAGAAAACAAAAACAAACAAACAACCAAGCATCTCCACAAGAACACCAAGTGGACAAGCACCGACATGCACGCAATCTACATTTCTGCAGGAATTTTCAGGTTTAGAATTCTACAAGTTCTAGAAACAGAACACTTTGAAGGAAATTCATGATCCTGCTTCCCATCGGTGTCCTGCTTCACCCTGGCGGGGCTTATTTCCCAATACTGTCTGGCTCGCTCTACATTATCCTCTTTATAGGCTTCGCAGCCACAGCTTAGACTGAGTTTACAAAATGCAAACTATTCTATTAAGAAGGTAACTAACTAGTGCTTGGAAATCTAGCACTTCTTTTAAATACTCGACAACTTTTACTTAATAAAAACCTGACAAAAGGTGGATGTAAGACAAAAGCAAGACGGTTTACTGAGCTGGATGCATCTCCATGCATTAGACCTGTGCATCTAAGAGAGCATCAGATACATTTTCTATTAACTACTTGCAGTCTTGAATGTCTTGCAGTCTTTAATACCATGCACAGAAAATTGTATGGTTATAGTATATACCATATAAAAAAAGCAACAACAAAAAAACAAATCATGTGCACCTCTGGCCAGCTGTGGCACCTCCAAAATAACTAACACATCACACATTCTCAGCTTTGTGACTGCACAGTCAGCACTATTACACATAAATACATGATTAATGCTTTATTTATTAACTTGATGCTAAACTTATAATAATAAGAAGAAGAAGAAGAGAAGAAGAAGAAGACTAACAAGCTTTTTATTCCCTACAAATAAATGATTGGTATATTTACTTCTCCCTGGACAATCGGCTTTGCGATATCACTAACCTGCCGGGTGAATCTATTTATCATGTAGTGCACATCATATATATCCTTCCCTTAATTCTAAAGCGTCCCTAGATTATAATTAATGCTCCCTTTAGAAGTCTTCCATCCGTGCGCGCTCACGAGCGGCCACTTCCCAGCTCCAGGGTTTATAATCCAACAACTAATAACACATAGTAAACAAAAACACTTCTCCAAACAGCCTTCACTTACACAACAGGGAAGTTACATCATGAATAAATCGTGGCACCATCTAACAGCCGAACTAACGCTGTGTTTCTGTCCCAGCTACCGTGTACTCCACTCCCCACTGACGGCCATGTTACAAATTTCTTTTTCCTTGCGTAGCATCTGAGGAGGAACCGCATTGGCCAAGGTCTGAATTAAGGCGGGACTTCAATTATGTAGTCTCGTCTGAGTGGTCTAAAAGAGGCAGGCGTACGTATTAGACAGTTGCGGCAGACGTATGCTGGATTCTTGATTCCGATTGGTCATAACCTGTACCGGACAGTAGTTCCGGCTACAGGGCAAATCACAGGTTTCTATTATATTAATGCGCTCATTCCGAAATGTTATTGTTTGCCTAGTAACAGATTGTAATAAGGACGCAGCACATACCTGGATTATAATGTGTGTACTCATTGATATTGTGATATTTACCAGCTGTAAATGTGTACCTCATATTATTTCCACCTCTGTCAGTTTATGCTTTTGTATTTATTTTATTTATTATTTTATTTCTTTTGCGGCTACGCACACCTGTATCTCATGTTGTCACAATTTCAGGGTAGCAACGTGGGACAAAATGCTGAAACAACCTTATGAAAATGTCAATGTAGGTCAAGTTCATGGTCAGCAAAATGGCCACCAGTTGTTTATAATGGAGAGGTAGTGGCTGGTGTGAGTCCCCCAATGGGTGCCACTAGTTTGTGTTTGTTTTCAAAGAAGTCCCCAGTAGATATAGCTGTAATTTTACACAGATTTATGTAAAAAGCTGGGTGATCTAAATTTGAATGAAGTTAGAAACACAACCCCATATTGAGCTGTTTGTTGTTATTTCTGCATAACACAGAAGTCATGATATTTACTAATATTTACTGATGAAGTGTGTTTTTGGTGATTACACCAAAATGAATTGGCCAATCCAGATTTCAAATTGATTCACAAATTGACCACATTTTGGTTTCCTTCAAAGACAATCTTTGTTATAAACAGTTTGGAAACCAGTGCTAAAGAAACTGTCACCAATCTCGGTGTTATAAACATAGATATCCTACATTTTGTTTTAAATTATGTCTATCTAAAGCAAGACCATGAATCACATTTATATTCGATTTCATTTTTTTAAACCAATGTAAATCCATATTACATTTAATAATGCAAAACCTTTCAATTGAATAAAATAAAATAAATTAAATGACATGCATTCTATATGAATTGCATAAATATGATAGGAGCCTATGATTTCTTCACAAATAGGATCTTTGACAGTGGTAAATTCAATATGGGGATTACTTATTCATTTGGCAAACTGCTTAATCCTATTAGGGTCATGGGGAGGCTGCAGCCTATCAGCCAACACTGGGCGAAGGCGGTGTAGATACTGAACAGCTCATCAAACCATTGCAGGCCCGCCACACACACAGCCATTCACATTATGTTTTCATGACCAAAAAATGTTTAGATTTTATTAACTTGTAAAACTTGTACGTAAATGTATGTGTATGTACCATCTTGTATACATGATAATAATGTAACCTATATCATATACCTACATTTCCTGTCCTACCAGAGATAATCGTCAACAATATTTGGTTCTTTGCATGTTTTACATCCAAAATGGTGATGACCACTGATTCTTATGAGGAGGTGCACTTTTATTATCTAGTATAATATAATATCTACAGTTTATAAAGGCCAAAGGAGGCCATAATAAATAATACATTTTCTGTAGAATTTAGATTTTACATTCACACTGGTTAGCACGTCTGCCTCATAGCAAGAAGGTCCATGGTTCAGGTCCAGGGTTCAAGTCCTGGGCTCAGCGGGGTCGTTTCCATGTGGAATGTTTGCATGTGGAATGTTTGTTTATGTGAACATTCGTATACTTAATTAGAAAATGTTTATTTTGAATATGATGGAACTCAGCATTGCTACAATTAAATAAACACTTACTTGTGTGTACAATATATATTTATACATTTATTTGTCAGAATTGAAGACCTCAATATATATATATTCAGAATATATGTTTAAATTTTATTCTTTCAAAAAAATAATCAAAAATAAACACATATCCATATAAACTTTAGTCTTATGTAATTTCAGAATTATATATTATATTATACAGAATTATATATAATATTCAAAAGTGGTGACTATGTTTTAAGAATAAAAGAAATTAAAAATAATAATAATAAAAAGGAAGGGGATCAGACTGTCATCCATAATGTACTGTTGTGCTATTCTCTAAATAGTTTAAAAAAGTTAATATTAGTGATAATGACTTCTTCAGTTCTCCATCAGTTTTCCTCCAGGCTCTGAACTGCTTGCCAGGAAGTAGACGGATCTCAGAATTGTGTACTGCTTACTAAAATGTTCATGTGTGGTTCCTGGTAGCTGGTCTCAGTAGGTCCATGATTATAGCAATGATGTGGCAAAGTTCCCTTCCCTGAGTGGGTTGGAAAATATAACGTATACATACATAAAACTTTTTTTAAATAATAGTATACAAGATGTATCAATCCATGAAGTGTATGTGTGTGTGTGTGTGTGTGTGTGTGTGTGTGTGTGTGTGTGTGTGTGTGTTTTTTGTCCCTTTTCCATATACATCTCGATTGTCTCCACACGATATGTTTTGCCATCGCTTCTCTCTCCTACC
>JBCNYG010000019.1:32340916-32361286 GCA_039654305.1 Porochilus rendahli
AAGGTCCTGGGTTCGATTCCCAGCTCGGGCGTTTCTGTGTGGAGTTTGCATGTTCTCCCCGTGCTTGCATGGGTTTCTCCCGGGTACTCCGGTTTCCTCCCACAGTCCAAAAACATGCACAGTAGGCTAATTGGCTGTTCCAAATTAACCCATAGATGTAAGTGTGAGTGCGAATGGTTGTGTGACTGACGGCCCTGCGATGGCCTGGCGAGCTGTCCAAGGTGTTCCGCACCCTCGCCCAGAGTCGGCTGAGATGGGCGCCCGCCTCCCCACGACCCTAATTAGGAATAAGCGGTTTGGAAAATGAATGAATGAATGTTTATTACACTGTGCAAATCTCCACTTTGTCCTATGCAGAATTCTTTTTATTTTGGATATTTAAAAATTAATTACCTCAAGCTTTACACTCTTCAATTTTTTAATATACATGTTTGCTTTGTTTAAAAAACTAAATATTTCAAAAATGTTTAGTAAATTTTCTGTATAAATATATTAAATATTTATTCCACATTAAAATGCAGATCAGTAAATAAGTGCTTTTGGATGATGTTTTTTGTTTCTCAGTGGATTTGAAATAAAATTGTTAATTGTAATATTTTCCCTTTTATTTGTGAGAGAGTTCATTAAGCTAATTTATTATATACCACAACGTTACTGGCCTTGCGGATCAGTTTGTTCAGTCTGTTTATTCTGCAACCCTCAGCCCGCTGCCCCAGAATGCAACAACATAGAGGATAGCGCTGGCCACAACAGACTCATAAAACATCCTAAAATAGAGACGGCTCTGGCCCTTCTTGTAAAGTGCAGTAGTGTTGTTAACCCAGTATAGTTTATTGTCAATATGAACTACAAGGAATTTGTAATCCTCCACCATTTCCACATTGATGCCCTGGATGAAAATGGGACGCTGGTTTTTTGGATCTTCTAAAATCCACAATCAGTTCCTTGGTGTTTGTCACATTAAGCTGCAGATGATTCTGCTCTACACTATGTGACGAAGGAATCCACAGCAGCCTGATATTCCGTCTCCTCACCTCCACTGATACATCCAACTACAGCAGAGTCATTAGAAAACTTCTGAAGATGACAGGTCTCTGTGCAGTAGCTGAAGTCCATTGTGTAGAGGGTGAAAAGGAAAGGGGAGAGAACGGTCCCTTGAGGTGCTCCAGTGTTGCTGACCATTGTGTCTGACACGCAGTACTGTTGGTACACATACTTTGGACTTACGGTCAGGTGGTCCACAATCCAGGACACAAGAGAGCCATCCAACTGCATCACAGTCAGCTTCTCACCCAGGAGGGTCGGCCTGATGGTAATGAATGCACTTGGAAAGTTAAAAAAAACAGGACCTTCACAGTGCTTGCCGGATGGTCCCGGTTGGTGTAGACATGGTTAAGCAGGTAGATGACTCTTAGGCAGATGACTGGTGTCGTCGACTCTGAGACGGGGCTGGTAAGTGAACTGAAGTTCCCCTTCAGTTCCAGGGGTCCAGCTGTGGTCTAACCGTGGCTCAAAGTTGATCCAGGATAAGTCTCCCGAGGATTTTCATGACATGTGAAGTCAGTGCCACGGGTCTGTAATCCTAGGGGCCACTGAGTCGTGGGGGATTTGGTATAGGAGCGAGGCATGACGTCTTCCACCGCACTGGGACCTTCTGTAAACTTGGACTCATCATAAAGATGTAGTGTAAAACCCCACAGAGCTGGGGGGCACAGACCTTAATGACACGAGGGTTCACCTTATCCAGTCCTGCTGCCTTGCCTGAGTGGAGTCTTTTCAGCTCTGAACCTGGTCATAGGTGAAGTTGATAGGTGGGGGAAACGTGCCAGGTCTATCACAAGAGGAAGAGGTGCAATAAAGAGAGGGTGGTGTGTCAGGGGTTTCAGGCTTGCTCCTCTAAAGTCAGAATGGGGCTGAACAGTGGCCCCATTGTTGAATCTGTTAAACATTTAGCTCGTTGGTCCAGTCCTCACCGCCCTCAGTTCCTCTGCTGTTGGATGGCCTGAAACCAGTTATGGTCTTCATACCCCTACAAACCGCTCTCATTTTGTTATGTTGGAGTTTTCTCCTGTAATTGTCCTTAGCCTCTCTAATCTTGACTCTTGGCAAACTTTGGGTCCTTCTCACCTCCTCTCTGTTGCCAGCCCTTAATACCCTCTTCTTGCCATTAAGGAGGGCTTAGATGTCTTTAGTAACCCACAGCTTGTTATTTGGGTAACAGTTCGGCCTCTCACTGGCCTTTTTAAAACTCCTTTTCTCACAATTCTCCTCTCACACTCCTCCCTTCTCCTGCTCCTCCCCCACCCCTTATCTTACTCTCCATCCCTCACTCTTCTTCACTTTCAAACTCCTTTTTCCCAACACTCCTGCCACCATCCTCTCTCTTTTTTCCTTTTGCACTCCTCTGCTCTTAACACACTTCTCATCTCACCCTGCACTCCTTCCTTACACTTCATTCAACCTCCTTTTTCAAACTCCTCTTCTCATTTCCTCCTCTAACAATTCCTCTCTGTCATTCAGTCTCATTTTAATCACATTGATATTTTTCTAATTGGTCTGTTCGTTTGTGAATGCTCTAATGGTTTTAGGATTAATAATTGTGTTGGAGAATCGAACCAGAAGTACCTCATCCAGATTCTGTTTTATACTGGTGAGTGTCCAATTGTTTCCATGGTCTGAAATGTAAAGTATCACATCACAAAGTGTAATATAAAGCAGGCCCTTTTGTGATCTATTTTTACCTTTGTACTATTGTTTTTTTCAACATTTCCCTTACTTCTTTTCGTAGTTTCTTCAGAGTCATCAAATCTATAAATCTTACTCAGAGGGAGATCTGACACTTCACTTTGCTGTTCAGTAAAGTTAAACGTGTTGTTTTTGTTGTGTTTCACTAACACAAATTATACAAGCAAAAATCAATAAATAGTGTATAAACTGAAGGTCAGTTAAAATAAATGCAGTGGGTTTTTAACCTGATCCTCTGTGTTAAAATAATCTTTCATGCACCAACACATCTCCCTGACTACCTGAGCTACCCGTCCACTGAGGGGCCAGAGAGTAATCTTTAGTTATTCTCTCTTTCAAAGCATGACTATACCATGTTAAAGAGCTACAAGAGTGTATTTTTTTAACTAAAAACAAAATGACAAACTAAGTGAACTATGGTGTCACAAACCAAAAGCAAAAGTTCTGATTTTAAAATTCAGTGTAAAAGGAACGATATTCACACAGGTATAAAGGACATAACTAGAATCTTTAGCCTTCGTGTATGTCCGGAGAAGTTTGACAATGTGACGTCACATTCTGAATGCTAACACTTTATTACTTCTTTAGCACTGTTTTGTTTGGGTTTTGTATTCAACGTTTTCATAAGTGTACACTTCTCAATATGCCTCGAGGAGACACAGGAAGGAAAAGTCAGGGTAGTAGATTTTCACTGTATAGTTTTCTTAAGAGACCTGCACTTTGTAAACTGTGCATGTAGGAAATGATAGGCAGCAAGGGCAAGTAACGGATATTTTCTATCAATCACACAATATTCTGTGTAATTAATTCTGTAGATATTTATCACAAAGAGAACAGTGTAAATAGCACCATGACACAATTAGCATGATGCGTCCTCTTACTAAATATTACAAATGACAGTGCAGCAAATAAAGTGCTAACTTTATTTAGAAGAGCTTACTTCAGACTTCAAAGGACTCCCTCTTCCATGCTCTTCCTTCTGATAATTTGCTTGTTGTTAGCACAGTAGCCCTGTAACTTTAAAAAAATGCCTCTTTCTACTTAAAAAACCTGAACAGTTGATTGGGAGAACTGGCGGTTAAACAGTGACGGGACAGAGAAGTATATCTTTACTGTCTATCTGTCTTCTCGAGGCTTGTTGCAGCGAGTCCATGTTGGTATGTAAGGAATCTAATTTCAGAAGGTTTTTTAAGAAACCCCATGATAACTTTGATATGACTGACCCACGGACTCTAATGCTCTCTCCATTAAAACTCATAACTGCACATTTCTGTCTCTGGCATACTGTCTATATACACCTGACTCACTCTTACTAAATCAAACTGTCCTTTTTCTCCTTATGTCTGAAAGTTTGGTTGGATCAGTCAGACAGTAACCGTTCTTCATGAGTTTCATGGTGTAACACACCGCGCACGAAGTGCGTTATTAGAAGATATGTCCAAACTCTTTTGTATTGCAAATTTGGGTCCAGGTGTTCGCTTACTCCTATCGAGGTGCCTAGTGTGTGCTCAAAACAACGCCACAAAAGCTCCAGCAAAACATGAAAGCTTACCAATACCAACAGCTCCATTCATGGAATGGCAAGTCAATTTCACACACATGCCCCTGTGTGGAACATTCAAGTATCTTTTGGTGATGGGTAACGTTCTCTAGATGGGTTGAAGCCTTCCCATGTGCTAGGGAAAATGCTAAAGTGGTTACTCGTGTATTGGCTAAAGAGATTATTCCCAGATACGGGGTACCACACTCCATTGACTCAGACAAGGGGACTCCATTCACCTCAACGGTGACACAAGATCTGTGTAAGTATCTCTCCCTAAATTGGCACTTTCTCATTCCTTACCACCCACAATCCTTTGGGATTGTGGAAATAACAAATCGAACGATGAAGGACAAACTGACCAAAACAATGCAATCTACCGGAAGTAGGAATTGGGTCGACCTCCTGCCCGCGGTGCCAGCAGAACTTAGAATGACACCCAGAAAGGATGTTCACCTCTCCCCACATGAAATTATTTTTGGCCGACCATTCCCAATCCCATGGAGAAAAGGACAAACTGCTATTGGTTCCTCTGATCTTGGCATACATATCGGTGAGAACTCTGCTGCCCTGATTGATACTTTGGCAAAGAATTATGAGAGTATGACCAAGGTGGCTCCAGCCATCTCAAAAAATCACACACACCCCTTTCAAGTCGGGGATATTGTCCTGGTGAAGTCTTTCCTCAGTTGACACGAGGAAGAAACCTTGAGAGGAACCAGGCTCAGGAGGGAAATACAAACCATATAAAAAATTTTTATTACAGTCCAACGTGTATGTGTTGGTTTTACCACAACTGTAAGACCTAGATAATTGCAACAAGAGAGTTTATATCACCAGCAGCGAAAAGTCATCTTCACAGTCACTGAGTGCAGATCCAAGTTTCCGGGCTGTGCGGCTGGAACATCAGGGTGGGTCCTGCTTTCCTCGGCCAACTTCTGAGTAGGCTTGGGGTTGTCCTTGGTTCGAGGTGGCTTGGGTTCGTGCTCCAAGGTTCCTGCTGATGACGGGTCCCTGGGCTGCCCTGGTGTGCCTCATCACAAACTTGTCTCACAGGTTTGTTAACAGCATGCATACATACTGCCACGGAGTCCTTGTCAGTTTCTAGTCCATTTAGTGACCACTGGAGCGATGTCAGTGAACCTGACAGTGATGAACATGATTTAGGGAATGTTTTATTTGCATATGAATCCATGGGGGGAAGGTTTGGGGTCATGTTCCAGTGAAAAGGATTAAGACGACAGGGAAGGGCATTTCGGAAACAGTATAAGCAGTATGAGTGTGAGCAGTACAATGAGCAGTATGAGTGTGTATATTATATATTGTTAGAACTTGCCGGGAGCGATGAACCTTGTCCCTGTCTAAATGCTTGTTCTGTTTTTTCTATCCAGGCACCTGAGTCATCCCTGCACGGCTAATTTACCACCAGCTCCGCCCTGATCATCCCCACCTGCTCCTCATCAGCCACCACTAGTTAAAAGGCAGGCACCTTCCCTGGTTCCCCTGCTAGATTGTTTTCAGCCGTCCTACGAGCACTACACCTCTCTAAGTTGCGCCACGATCCCGCCTCACGTCTCACGCTTTATTCTTGAATATATCCTTAATAAAGGATCACGTTTTGTTTGTACCTTACCAGTCGTGTGCTGTCCTGCATTTGGGTCTGCCTGTTCTCTCTGGTACCAGTCTATCATTACGATCTAGCCAGAAATGGACCCAGCAGACAGAAACCCGCTCGGCCAGGCCCTGCGCTCCCAGGAAGATAAAATCAACCTCCACGAGACCCAGCTGTCTACCATCACCTCGGGCATGCAGGAACTCTCTGACCGCCAGGATCGCTTCCAGCAGGATGTGTGGGCACAACTGAACCAGCTAAGCACTCAGCTGCTCCAGCTCACCGCCAGTCTCGAGCAACGCTTCACTTCACCACCTAGCCCCCCGGAATACCCTCCGCCACCCGCTGCTACCCCCCCTTCTTGTCCCGTTCACCTCGTGCCACCTGATAAATACTCGGGGAAATCTGGGAGATGCCGCACCTTCCTGGTACAATGTGAGCTGCATTTCCAGAACGATCCAGCCGCCTTCGTCTCGGAAAAGGCTAAGGTGGCGTTTCTGATTTCTCATCTGTCTAGAAGGGCGGCAGCATGGGCCATGGCCGAGTGGTCCCGAAACGCGGAAGTCTGCCATGACTACGAGTCATTCAAAAAGGCACTTACCCGCTCCTTCGATTACTCCTCCCCGGCGCACGACGCATCCAGGGCCCTGCTTGGTATACGCCAAGGATCCCGTAAAGTGGTGGAATTCGCCATTGAGTTCCACACTCTCGCCGCTGACAGTGGGTGGAATTCCCCGGCGATTAAGGATGCGTTCATCAGCGGTCTAAACGGGGAAATCAAGGACCACCTAGCTCCACCAGACATCCCGGCGGAATTTGAAGACTTGGTGGACCTCGCCGTGCGCGTGATAACCGGCTGCGTGAGAGAGAGACCTAGCGCTGCCGAGCCGCCAGGGGAGCCGCCACTCGCCGGGATTTTCTTCGCGGGTTGCCACCCTCCTCATCATCCACCGCACCACGAGCGCCCTCTCCTGTTCCGGATGAGCCCATGCCGCTGGGTAGAGTGCGATTGAGTCCCGAAGACTGCCAGCAGCGACAGAGGGAGGGAGCCTGCTTTTACTGCGGTAAAGGTGGACATGTTGCCGTTTCTTGCCCATCCAAGAAGGCCAGCAGAAGGAGCGTCCAGGATGCCCAGGTAAGCCGAGGCAATACCCTATTACCCCCCCCTCGCTCATTAACCAAGGTTTCTCTGCTTACCCAGGGCAAAGCCGTCACCTTACAGGCGCTTATCGACTCCGGGGTGGATGAGAATCTGATGGATTTTTCCTTGGCCAAGAGACTGGGAATCGCGCAGGTACCACTTTCCCAACCTGTCTCCGCCTGCGCCCTCGACAATCAACTCATAAGTCGGGTGACCCACAGGACGGCTACCGTCCTCATGACCATAAACGGCACCCATTCTGAGCACATCGCCTTCCACCTTCTTAGGTGCCCACACCACCCTCTCGTACTGGGGCTCCCATGGCTGAGGACTCATAATCCCCACATCATCAGGAAGACAACTTCTATAGGAGGTTCATTCGAAACTTCAGCACTGTGGCGGCCCCATTACATGCCCTAACTTCCCCGAAGGTAGCATTTCAGTGGACCCCTAAGGCCGAGGAGACCTTCCATAGACTCAAGAGGCTATTCACCACAGCCCCGGTCCTGCTAATACCCGACCCCAAGCGCCAATTCATAGTGGAGGTGGACGCCTCCGATGCCGGCGTGGGAGCTGTCCTCTCGCAATGCTCCCCCAAGGATAATTGTATCCACCCCGCGCTTCCTCTCGCACAAGTTGACCCCAGCAGAGCGCAACTACGACATTGGTAACCGAGAGCTGCTGGCTATCAAGGTTGCTCTAGAGGAATGGAGACATTGGTTGGAGGGAGCAGACCAGCCTTTCCTAGTGTGGACCGACCATTAGAAGTTGGAATACCTTCGGCTCCCGGCTTATGGGATCCCGAACCCACTTCCAAGCAGCCCGAACCCATCCATACACAGCCTTCCCACTGACGTTGTCTCTGACCGGCGACCTCGATTTATATGCGGGTTCTGGAAGGAGTTCTGCAACTGTTTGGGGGCCACCGTCAGCCTGTCGTCGGGCTACCACCCGGAGTCTAACGGTCAGACGGAACGACTCAACCAGGAACTGGAGACCTGTCTCAGATGCCTGGTTTCGTAAAGCCAAGCCACGTGGAGTGAGCATCTTACCTGGGTAGGATACGCACACAACACGCTTCCCACTGCATCCACCGGACTCCCCCCCTTCCAGGCCGCTCACGGTTACCAACCTCCCCTATTCCCTGTCAATGAGAAGGAGGTAACTGTCCCCTCAGCCCATGCCCTGGTAAGGAGATGCTGAAGGATTTGGGCCGCAGTCAGGCGGCTGCTCCTCCAGGGTCAGAGGAGTATGAAAGCAGCGGCCGATCGCCATCGCCGCCCCGCCCCAAACTACACCCTCGGCCAACGGGCATGGCTATCCACCAGGGACCTTCCCTTGCGGGTCCTTTCCAGGAAGCTGGCACCCAGGTTTGTCGGTCTGTTTCCCATAGCCAAAGTAATTAACCCTGTTTCTGTTCATCTGAGAACAGCAGTTATGTTCATATCTTTGTAGGAATAACATTCATGAAATGTAAATACTGGTGGCCTCTGACCACGGCTGTGTCTCCCTGCTTGTGTAACTTGACCTTAGTGCAGCCTTTGACACTATAAACGATACAATCCTCCTTGATTGACTAGAAAATGTTGTTGGAATAAAGGGAAAAGCCCCTTGCCCATGCCGATGAAGACCCATATGGGCTTAGATCTGCACTAATTGACTGTAAAGATGACTTTTCACTGCTGGTGATATAATCTCTCTTGCTGCAGTTATCTAGAACTTACAGTTGTGGTAGAACCAACCAGACTACATGTTGGACTGTAATGAAATTTTCTTATATGGATTGTATTTTATGGTTTCACCCAAATGAGGATGGGTTACCCTTTTGAGCCGGGTTCCTCTCAAGGTTTCTTCCTCGTGCCTTGCCACTGTTGCCGCGGGCTTGTGTAGGGGGTTGTAGAGAAATTTTTAAGATTCCTCCCAAATTTAATTTTACTATGTAAAGCTGCTTTGTGACAATGTCAATTGTAAAAAGCGCTATACAAATAAAACGGGATTGAATATAACGACTGAAAACTGACAAGTACAGGAAGAGCAGTGCACAAGTTCCACACAAAGCACATGCTCAGCACACAACAAACATACAACCAGTAGACCCCATAGATGATGCCATTTCCTCTCCTTTGATATGTATATCTGTTTACTGACATCTCAGTGTACCTTAAACCTCAGGTGTTGTGTATGTTTATTTATTGTGTCCAAAGTTAAATATGATTATTTTTTGTTCATTGTGTACTTATTACTTCTTAATATTTATTTTTTTTATCTGAAACTTGCTTACTGATGGACTCTGATGCTAAAGATTATGAATATCACAATGGAAGTAAATCAAGCCAAACCTCAAACCCATAAATGTCCACGATGCCAACAGTGCTGTCCATCTCTGTGGGGATTAACCACTCGTTGATGCGCTCAAGCAGCCAATCAAAGAGAACAGAATAGAGTGACTTGGCAATGGCATCTCTAATTTACCCCCAGACAGACAGACAGACAGACAGTGTTTTATAAATACAGTACATGTACGTATACATGCATGGATAATGGACCAGTATAACATGGGTATAACATGGATATTTTGGAAAGAGAGAAACCTCAGTTGAAAAAGTGACAATGAACATTCTGCATGGATGCAAATTGAAGACATCAGTACCTTTCCCTACCTGGATTCAATGGCACATTCCACAGACAGGGGGCAGTAGATCCTATCATAAGTGGTTTCCTGCACACAGAGGTGAGACAATTAAAATAATGCTTCTTCTGGATATGCCTATTGTGTCATGTTCAGCAAGGAATAAGTAGAGGTTGATAATATGTCAAAACAAGATATATCTGAAAATGAGCGTGTAAGTGAATATTTCAGGGTTGGTAGATGGATGGTACTCACTGTAACCCGGTGCGTAATAACAGTCTGCAGGGCTTCAGCTGACACCTGTAATAGGTTACCCACTCTACGAGCTTCAGCCTCACTAAAGATTCTAGCCACCTCAAAAGACTCACTCTGCATGTATCAAACACATGCACACACATACAGTTTAACAAACAGTTTATATAATGGAAGCATTAAATATTATTTTATATTTGAACACACCTCATAAGAGCTGAAACAAATGTTTCCTAGCTGTAAAATGGATGACAAAATGCCCCAAATTGTTTTTATTTGATCAGGATGTAAGCCAATTCTCTCCAAACATCGCACCAGAAGCAGGAAGTCTTGTTGGTCGTTTTTCCCTTTCAGCTCACAGGCTAGGCCCTGCATTATCAACCAATCAAAATAAAGTATTTCTGACATATAGATCAGGATGCAAGGATACATAATAGAGAACCAGGTTTACATATAGTGTATCTTCATATTATTGTAGTTCCTAAGACTGCAGTTCCACCTGGTTGAGATAGTAGTAAGTCTCGGCACCCTGCAGGTAAAAATCCTGCTTGTCCCACTGATTCATCCCAGCTAACAACTCATAAAACACATGATAGTTTCTTTCCTCTTTGGCCTGAAAGACAGAAAACACTATTGCCGTCATAAATCCTCCATGAAATCACTGGTTAACCTTGTAAACGTCTCAAATAATTAAAATAATGTACCTGGAACACAATTCGTGATTTCTCTAGGAGATATTTTGACAATGAGGTCCCAACGACTATGCCACTGACAACACATTTAAAACATTTTAATCACATTTATAATCACTGAGCTGTTTTACGGGGTGATTACACTGGAGGTGCAATAGAAAAGTGACTAAAGCGAATGGCAATTCACGGCTGTCACTTTTCATTCTCAAAATTGTCGGATGACATTCACATTTGGTCATCTGCTTCATGAACTCATCCCAAAAAAATTCCAAACATGTTTCCGCAAACGTCACAAAATGAGACTCTGACAGGTCTCAAACAGTCTGTGCATGTACTGAGAAGGTCGCAAAGTTGTTTTGCTCACAAATTGTTCGTTTTTAAATTCGCTAGGAAAATCTACAAGTTGGAGAGTTCCACGCAGAAAGTTTGAAACCTGCTGGCATCCGCCATATTCTGTGTATTTCATATTTTATTCGGATTTTGTTTGTGCAAATAATGTGCAAATGGTTTAAAAACAAAGAGCAAACAAATGCGATAGATTTGCGACAGGAGATTCGCTTTTTTCACCAAACATCCGCAAACCAATTGCAAAAACATGATGCAAATGTCAAAAAAAAAAAAAAAAACAATAGCAACAATACAAAAAAAAAAATTGCAAACAAATCAATCAATTATTCGCTTTTCAGTCACACCTCTAGTGTGATCACCCCCTTTATACACCATTGAATCTCCATTCTTCATAAGCCGGCAGATTAATATTAGAAATAATGCACATGTTATACACGTGTTAACAAGGCCTATATATATGTATATATACCTTCTTATGTGTATGTGTAGGTATTTTCCAAATCGACTTGAATTGTTGTTGAGTATAGTCTTGGCATTACCAAAGCTTTCTAATATGGGTAAAACATCCATTGGCTATAAAAGCAAGAAAGATTTTAATTAGACATTCTTCAGTCCAATTCTTTTCAAAAAAAATATAATGCAAACACAATGGATGTGATCATTCCTAGTACCTGACGCAAGTTGTTGTTTCCACTCTGATACATGGAGCTCAGGTAGTGAACAATAAGTTTTGTTGCTTCAGTCTTTCCAGATCCACTCTGCCCACTGTAGAGACGATATGCATTTAAGCAAATATGAAAACAGACGAGCTGTCCAGGGTGTACTCTGCCCTCGCCCAGGGTCGGCTGAGATGGGCATCAACCTCCTCGCAACCCCAATTAGGATTAAGCGGTTCAGAAAATGAATGAATGAATGTTTCTTACAAATACATATAATGAGTTGGACAGATGTGTTCATTCAGCCATCTGTCCATTATCAAGACTGCTTGTCAATCCCAACTGACTTCAGGGGAGACGTGGGGTACCCCCTTAACAGATCACCAAGATATTGCAGAGACACAGGCAACCATTTAGTCTCACATTTTTGGCAATTTAGAGTAGCCAGTTGACCTAATGTGCATGTGTTTGGGGGCACCCTGAGTACATCCAAACTCCACAAGCTAAGGCCCTTTTTGGCCATGATATTCCAACCTGGAACTTTCTTGCTGTGAGCTGTAAGTGCTTACCACTGAGCCACCATGTTGCTGTAAGTGAGTCTTTTTTCTTTTTCTAATAAACATTGTACAGTACTATCATTACCAACTCAAGTGATGTAGCTAACATTGTAAGATTGTCTGACCAGAACTTTTTCAGTTTTGTCCATGCACACTTTAGTTTAAAGTACAGCTACAGATATTAATATTTTGATCACTAATGCTAATGATGTATGCACAGATACCGATCGTGACATTGTGTTACATCGCAAATGAATAGAGACTAATGCTGGCTAAAGGGAAAAAGAAATAATAACTCTCACCTTATAATGATGCATTGCTCTTGAGTAGTACTTTGAGACTGGCGAAATGCAGCATCCGCAGTGGCATAAATGTGACTAGAGAAAAACACAATATTAATTAGAACAGATCTAAGAATACATCTAGAATAGATCTGACAAATTAAGTGTTTGTCAGATCTGTTTTCTTAAATTAGTAAACAGATCTAACAGACAACTCCTTAAAAGTGAATTAAACCCGAACTTAATAAAAGCATGCATACATAGTCCTTAAATGCAATAAGGTATATACACCATACGTTCATGTATACAAACAGAAGTCTGTCTGATGTTTGTAAATGTAATGTGGTATTATGTGAAGGTGTACCTAGCTTTATTTTATTCAAAAAGTTTACTAGTTGTTATCTGATTTGTTAATTTAAAACCTGTATACTGTTATTAATGCCATATTGGAATTGATGCGTCTACGCCCTGTGAGGAAATCAGACTACAGATAGCAGCCTTTTCAAACAGGCTAATGCAAACTATTAAATGCATTTTAGCAGATTGAAACGTTGGAAATGTAAATTCAAACCACCTGATGATGAAAAAATATATATCTTCAGTGAAGCAGGAGAGTTGGCAAGGATTTACTTTTTCTTTTTTTAAGTAAAGATGCACCAATCTGACACTGAGTGTCATTATCAAGGTAGGTATTAGTATTAAACTGATCATTACATACTTGCAATTAACATGAAATCCAAATCAGAAATGTATTTTATGTTTATATGAAAAAAACGTATTATCATAAAGGATACCATCACACTTCTGATACTAATTTTGCAAAGTTGACTCCACTGTAATTGAATGCAGTGTAAACAGAACCTTGCAGAATGTGGTTACTCGGAGGATATATTACAGCAGTGTTGGTTATCAGATTACACTCTAATATTATTACCATTCAGAAATGATAAAGTGGCATCGGTGCATACCTTCAGGAAAGTGTATAGCAAAAGGATAGCTTCTGCCTACTTACGGTGGATTACTGTGCTTCTCCTTGCCTTGGTACTGCTGTCTCAACTCCTCTGTGTAGATACTGAGGGGCTTAAAGGGGTTGACTGATAATAGCATATCGCTAATATAGGTCTGTTGCAAAAACACAATAAACAAAATTCAGAGGCAAGCTTACAAATGTGTTTTAATGAAAGATTTTGACACATCGGCTTTTCTTTCAGTTTTGATACAGAGGTACTATAGAGAGTATTGATAAACTACAACATATGTACACTCCACCAATGATGAAAGATAATACATACATAAATTGAGTTCCTATGAAACCGCTTCTTCAGATTCAGCAAGACTGAACTCTCACACACCTCTCTGCAAACAAAAATGCAAATGTGAACTGACACTTCATTATTCATTAATTTGCCAGTCCGTTTATTCCTACTAGGGTTGAGGGGAGTCTGAAGCCTTTTTCAGTTGACTCTGGGTAAAGGTGGGTACACCCTGCTAGTTCATTGCAGGACCAACACAGACATACAACCATTTACACTCATACTCACACTTAGGGGTAATTTGGAACAGCCATTTAGCCTAATGTGCATGTCTTTGGACTCGAGGAAACCCGAGTACCTAAAGGAAATCTGTACAAGCCTGGGGAGGGCATGCAAACTCCACACAGAAATGTCCTTGCTGAGCCGGGGCTCAAACCTGGAATGTGCTATGTTTTACTTCCAGGCTGTAATGCAACAAAACTTGAAAAACACTAAGAGGGGTCAATGCTTTCACATAATCTCCCAAAACACAAAAATGTCTCCCCTTGCATGTTCAGCTACCAAGAGTTTCAAACTTACCTATAACACAGCTAAGCATGCTGCCTGCCCTTTCTATGTAAGGCAATACAGATACTCACTCAAGTTGGGACAGGTCCTCCACTTCGTCCACTTCCACAGCTTGGCTGCTTCCTGGCCTTAATACCTGATATACAGATTTCTGTGAGCCTCACACTTCCCATAACACCACAGCAGATGAATAGTCAACTGGCAGAGCAGGTAAATTACACACATGATGAAGAACATAGGGATCGGAATACATTGCTCAGATTAACAGAACGTGAAAATAGATGAATGCAGAACCAGTTTCTGATAGGCCTCATTTCAAACTACCTAGCAACCTTACGAATCCAGCTCTCGTCCAGTTTGCGCAATCTTCTTAGAGTCTTCCTAGCAAAAAAGGAGTTCTATTTACATGAAGTCATGCCTGTTTTGAGGCTTCTCACTGGTTTAAAGCTGTATGATTCGGGGAATCCTTCTGGGATTTCATAAGTAGGACGGGTATTCTGGTACCAAAAATGGGATAAAAAAATCAACAGAGTAAGTAGATACTTCCACTGTTTTACAACATCTTGGACATGGAATCCTTTCTTAAACAAGCACTTTAGCATTGACAGATTGTTTACTCATTCATTCAGTTTCTAAGCCTCTTAATCCTAATCCTAATTAGAGTCACAGGGAGGCTGGCGCCCATGTCAGCCGCATCTAGGTGAGGGCAGGGTACACCCTGGACAGCTCACTAGGATATCGCAGGGCCCACACGCACACAACCATACACACTCACACCTAGGGGCGACTTGCAACAGCCAATTTGCTAATGGTGCATGATTTTGGACTGTGGGGGGAAATCAGAGTACTTGGAGGAAACCCACGTGAAAAATTCCTCACAGAAATGCCCGAACCCAGGAATCCATACCAGGCTTTCTTGCTGTGAGACAGACATGCAAACCACTGTGCCACCCTGGATAGATTGTGTTTATGGATTTTTAAACTTGATTATGTCGACGATTATGCTTTGAAGGATGTGTTTTGGTGTATTTCCAGGTAAGCGATTTTCAACTTACTTTGGCTCTTAGTCAAAACACTACCTTGCGATTTAATCCATATTATGCTGGATTGGGTCACATATTTAGTGTATTTAATTTATTTATATTTTGAGAAATAAAAACATGCTAGGGTGAGAAATCTCTTGGTTGAAGTCAGTTATACTGTAACTCAGATTTCATAGAGCATGCTAATATTGTTTGCATTTATACCTCTGGGTTTTCTCCAGTGTTTTCCAGTTTAGGCCACACCCACTTTGAGTTAAAATATGACCAGAGAAATGGATACTTATATTTGGAGATACTTATATTCTCGAATAATACAGAGACAGATAGTGATAAATTTACTTTTTAATACCTGAGTACTGATGAGCCTGCTCTCCAACATATTCTGAGCTGGGTCCTCTGACTCCCATGGTCCTCTTCCATCATGTTTAGGTATTATTTGGGCATGTTCGTTTTCTTGATAAACAGTCCACTTTGTGAGCTTCTCTCTGGTTTGATGTGGTGGTAGGTTTTCACTGCGCAGCCAGTCTTGAGGATCACCACACATTTGGGGATGTTGCGCCCAGTGGAGTTCTATCATGGATGGGAGAATGCCATCACCCATGAGTTCAGCCACTTCTCTGTCTTCTTCCTCTTCATAAAATGCTGTTCCCACACCATCTATCCATGGTTCAGCCTTGGCAGATGGAACAACATGGCCCAGATTCTTATCCCTCTGCTCACCATTCAAGCTTTGTACAATACCCCTGCCTCCTGCCAAAAGAGGCCTTGACAAGGCTAATTTAGAAAGATTCATTGGTGTGCCCACAAGTTTTCCCTTTGGTGCTTGCAAAGCACTGGCACTCTCTTTACTGCCTAGTGCTGGTATTGTATTGTCAGTCTTTGCTTCTTTTCTACTTTCTGGAACTTGATTTTCAGAGCTTTTCGCTGCCTGATTTGTGGGAGCATTGTTCCTTTTAACAGCTTTGAGTAAACTGAGGTCTGGCTTCACTGGAAGCACCAGGCGTGCACCAGGTTTTGGAGGTTTACGCTCTGGAGCAGGGCCATTGCATGTGCTAGTGCTAGCAGAAGCAGCAGTGTCTTCACCTTTGCCATTTTTGCTCATTCTGGGAAATACAATTGCACATTTGGCGTCTCCCGGGTAAGCATTTTCTTCTGGATCTGGCAATGATGGACAAGGTTCATGACATGCTCCTTCAGGGTCTTCAGAAACCTTTTCCTGTGTATCTGTTTTTAATTCTGTCTTTTTTTTTTCTGGGACCAGTACCCTTTTATTGGTCTTTATGGAACTACCAGCAATTTTCAAGGCCATCTTATGGTGGAGGAGGGTCTTTTTGGACTTTGTGGGACTGTTCTTCTTTTCCAGGACCAGGCTAGGCAGCCACCTTGAAATCCCAATTGCTTTTGTGATTGTTGTGAATTTCCGCTGAACACGGAACCTCCGAGGAATCTTTTTTTGTATCCAGCCAGAGACATGGTGCAAGGAAGCAACTCCTTTCTTCTGTGCTATCAAACGTTCTGTTGACTTTGTGGACTCTGCATCTCCAGGCTCACTTGTTTCCGTTGTTGTTTGTTCATTCATTTTCTTCTTCTTTGCTTGGTATCTTAGAGAAGCAATCCTTACCATTCCTAGACCCAGTCTTAAATTTTCTGGTTTGGGGTTTTGCATAGTTTCTGCATTTTTTTCCTCCATTGGCTGGTCCACCTTGACCACATTTTTATTTTTGTCATCTTTTCCTTTACCTTTCAATGTAAACAACATCAGGGGCTGTTTGTTAAGCAAACCCTTTGAGCTTTTTGATTGAATCACTGTTTCCTCTTCTTTCTGTGCCTTTATTTTTGCCAGTTTTAGTATTTGGGATTTCCCTTTCACTGCATCAATCTTACTGAAGGCCATTCTCTTGGTGTGAGTTTCCTCTGAGGCTGGAGCACTTTTACTGGGCTTCTTCACTGTAACAGGATCCTTTTTGCAAAGCACCTTAGATTTCAACATGACTTTCTGGCCTTGGATGTGTGAAGCCAGGTTGAGTACTTGTGGCTTCTTGGATGGTTGAGCAGTTTCCTTCTGCTTGTCATCTGTTTTATCACTGAGCTGCTCTTCAGATTTGGTTTCCTCCTCACTGCTGGTGGATTCCTCGCTCAACTCTACTGTAGGTTCACTTTTTAAAGCTTCATTTGCATCATCCTCTCCTTCCTTCATCTCTTCCTTTGTTTCATCATTCACCTCTTCTTCTGTTTTGATGTCTGTGTCTGATGTGTCTACCTCACTGTACACTTTACTTGTCTCACCAGTTTCCTCCACACATTCTACTTCTTCTTCCTCTTCTTCTTTTTCGTCCTCTTTCTCTTCTTCACTTATTTCTTCGGAATGCTCTGTTTTTTCTTTTTCACTCTCAGATTGGTTGTCTTCTGAGTCCACTACCCTTTGACCTCGCCTTTTCGTGCGAATTTCATGTGTTTTGCTGACTGTTTTGACTGCAGAAGGCTTTGAAATAGGATCAGGTTCTTTACCTTTTTTTACTTTGCCTGTGACTCCGTTACTAGTATTCTTAGCATTTAATGGTTTGCCATTTTTTTGCCTCCTCTTTCTTCTTCTTCTAGATAATTCAGCTTCTTCGTCTCCTGACTTCTCAGCAGGACTCGTGTTTCCATTTTTTTCCTCGTCCTGTTGAGACTTCCCTTTTTTGAATATATTTGTTTTCTTGCCTTGAGCCTCACAACTTTTTCCTTTGTAATTCTTTTTTCCTGTTCCATTCTCATTGGTGCTCTGGGAAATATCAGATTTCGTCTTCCTTCCTTTTCTTACGTCAATTGCTTCTTCTTTTTCCTTCTTGCTCTGCTCGACTTTCTGTTTCCTCCCTCTTGCCTTGTTTGCTGGCTTGGCGGGAGGCATGATGTAGAATTACACCGGCATGGTTGAATTACTCCTGATTTTCCAGATTTTAGGAAATTTCAGTGATAACCTACAGGTTAAGTGTAGAAGTTATTATAGTCTGTGACAAATATATTTAAAATCATACTATCCTGCACAGTCAGCTTGAAATTTGCCTATAAATTGTACATTTAAACCATTATTTTTGTGTTGCACAACCAACCTGAAATAGTAAAGAGACCAATACCAAGGGATAGGATCATATGTCTGTCAGTTAAAATGCACAGCACACCTGAATTAATGGATACCATTAGGGCTGGGCTTAGTTATCTAGCGAGAATCATCTTGCATGAAATATGGTTTGGGTGAAATCTAGACCTATTACTACATTTACTGAAGAATTCTGAAATACTGAGATTACATCCACGGTGCATATCCCTATGCAACATAATATATCAAAATACACAGTCCTGCCTTTGCGCACATACTGTATATAATATTTTTTATATTACTCTATAGAACAAAATTACCTAATCATCAGATCCCATTTACTGACCTAAAATAAGACCAATACATTAGTGCAATACAATATTACTTACTTGTCTCTTTTGTTGTCTCTTAAGCATTCTTGTCATTCCTGAATTTCGGGTATCATAGAAAATGACTGCCAGAAATAAGCTTTGGTTGCAAACAAACAACTCTGTGGTGCCTCCAAAACACTAGGGCAAACACTAAGGTCTTGTGAATAATTCATGCTTGCATGGTAACCCACACACTTATTCACCCCATTCATATTGACAGCTGGTGAACAGACTCTGGAAAGGTGAGAGGCAGTGCTAAGGAAGTGTAAAAGGTGGCGGAATATGAGAGATAGAAAGGCAGACCGTTTTGTATAGTATCATATATTATTGTATGAAATGAAACATTGTTCATTCATTCATTTCTGAACCGCTTATTCCTAATTAGGGTGGTGGGGAATTAGCAGGCACCCATCTCTGTTCACCCTGCACAGCTCGCCAGGCCATCACGGCAGAAACACGCTAATGGCTATGCAGCCTAAACGAAAATCAGCAATGGTTCTTTTACATGCCTC
The DNA here is from genome assembly GCA_039654305.1 of Porochilus rendahli. Classification (NCBI taxonomy): domain Eukaryota; kingdom Metazoa; phylum Chordata; class Actinopteri; order Siluriformes; family Plotosidae; genus Porochilus; species Porochilus rendahli. Next base: position 32,360,195 of record JBCNYG010000019.1, read on the forward strand.
TCACCATAGACAGTGAGAGACATGGACTGCGTTTGATAACCCAGTTAGCTGCACTGGGGGGACAGCAGTGACAATCCACTGATAGTGGGTCTTGAACCCCGGACCTTGGGATCAGTAATCCAGCACCCTAACCACCAGGCCACCACTGCCCCTGTATTACATTGTGTAGTATAGTATTCTATAATATCATTACAGAATTGCACTGTATTGTATTATATTGGTCAATGTGCTGCGCTGTACTATGTGTGACACTACTCACTACTCAATTCATGTACACCCTGAACTCGGTACATAAAACATTTACGATTCTGATTAATATAAACAGAGAAGAAAAATAATCAGTTTATAAAGAAGGACCACAAAGGACTTAGGGTTAGGCTTTTTATTGTTTTCCCCGCTTTATATATTTACACTGTAAGACATAACAGAGAACTGATAACAATATGCACTGCCTACTTCGATCTACCTGTGTAGGAATAATATTGAATAAAGGTTTGGACAAATGAAACTTATTCTTTCTTGCTGTTTTCTGGTGCTTTTTTTTTACTTGCATCATTAGTTGTCCATGTAATGTGTTAGGTCTATCCCCTTTTAAGGGGGGGGGGGGTGTGTGTGTGTGAGTGTGTGTGTTTGTGTGTGTGGGGGGGATCAGATGTCAGCAAAGTGTTTGACCTGAGCCTATTAGACAACAAAGCAACACTGAATAATTGAAGACCCAACTCTGCTTGGCTCTACGTGTATAACAACTGAGTCCATTTCTTCACTCAGGGACTTTTCCTTACCTAAACCTCTCTGGCTGCTGATCTATAATCTTACAGTTGCATGGTAGACTTAATGTGACCATTAAAGGTTTGTCTACCGTTTGTCACATTGTTCAGCGAAGCACAGATTGAATCAATCGGCTTCTTTACTCATGCTTTTCTAGGTACCAGTATATGTGTATATACACTGCATGCACAATTATTAAGCAAGTTGTACTTTTGATGATTCATTTGATATTTTAACAACTACAGCGCTCTCACTCAATCCAAATGTTAATAAAGCTCAAACCTGAATTTTTAAGAAGGTAAAAGTCAGGTTTTGTCTTTCTTA
>JBCNYG010000019.1:32397715-32416097 GCA_039654305.1 Porochilus rendahli
CTCTCTCTCTCTCTCTCTCTCTCTCTCTCTCACACACACACACACACACACACACACACACACACACACACACACTCGTGTATATATTGTGGCTTTAAACCGCTCCTATATAATGATGAAGACTGGAGAGATGAAAGAAGTTATTGATGTTTCTGAATCTGGAAACAAACAGCGCAGCGCCCAGAACGCCGCGCATGCGCATTCCATTAAAATAAATAAATAAATAACCCCCCAGTCATGCTGATGTGAGGTCCCGCAGTGCTGCATTCCTGTCCGGTCCAGTTTCAGCATGGACAGTGCGGCTCGCAGTGCCCCTGTGCGACACGGCGTTCTCCTCCTCGTACTGTTCTCATGCTTTTGCTCGGGAGGAAAGCGTGTGTTTAAATGCCCTTCAGAATGTACCTGCACCACTGAGACCATCATCTGCGTCGGATCATCCTTCATCCCCAAGACTGTCCCTGCCGACATCAGCTCTCTGTAAGAATCTTCAAAACACTCGATTAAAATCATCCAGCTGCATGCTTTAAAAGAGAAAACAACAACAACGCAGTGTGTAGTGAAACTTGGGTTCAGAAATAAGTGATGATTTCATGATCTGTTATTTATTTGTAGGAGTATTGTTAATGGCACTTTCCCAGAAATCAGAGAAGCTACATTTGCCCTGATGCCTTCACTGCACTTGCTGTGAGTCAATACTTATCAGCACTCATCCTGCATTACACCTCTGTCTCTCTCTGTCTCTCTCTCTCTCTCTCTCACACACACACACACACACCTATGAAACGCACAGCATCATCTCTTCTTTCATACAGTATATCATAGAAACATCTTAGGCAATAACTTTCATCTCAGCCTCATCAGAAAGGTGGAAATCCGTCTATACCTATTCAGATTTAATATACTGGACTAAATCCTTTACACAAAAACATTTCGGACATTTCCAACCTTTTTAAATTTGTTTCATGTTTAATTACTTAAAACCGTTTATTCCAGAAAAGCATCTGAACTTCAAATCATGGTGATGGCGCAGAAATCCTCATGAGCTCATGTATGTGAAAGCATAAATCACATGACACTGTTTCCCTGATAAATGGACAGCATGTCAATAAGATGCAAGTTGGCACGTTTTGCACGTTAAAGCAAGCGCAGCAAAATTTGGTTAGCAAAATTAGGGACCACTGATATGCATAAAAATTATACTAATATAGAAATAGATTGTTCATGCGTACAGATATCAAAGATAAAACATACATAAACAAACCTTCCTAACATCATAGGGAGCTTCAAAGCTAATACATACAAGCACATCACACGTTTTTAAAATTATAATTATATCACATAGATGTATTCATTCATTTATTTATTTTCTAAGCCACTTATTCCTAATTAGGGTCGCGGGGAGGCTGGCACCCATCTTAGCCGACTCTGGGAGAGAGTGTGGAATACACCCTGAGCAGCTCACCAGGCCATCACAGGGCCATCACGCACACACAACCACTCACACTCACACTCACACCTAGGGGGGATTTGGAACAGCCAATCAGCCTACTGTGCATGTTTTTGGACTGTGGGAGGAAACCGGAGTAACCGGAGGAAACCCACACAAGCACGGGGAGAACATGCAAACTCCACACAGAAATGCCTGAACTGGGAATCGAACCCAGGACCTTCTTGCTGTGAAGCAAACGTGCTAACCACTACGCCACCGTGCCGCCTTAAAAGAATTAAATTTTTCGTAGTAATTTTTTTAATCAGTATGTTCACCTGTTAAAATTTTGTGTGTCATATCTGTAATTTATCTATTAACTGTAAGATAAAAATTGAGTGATCATCCTCTAAGTGTGATGCTTCAATATATTTAAGAAGTCCTAAGATGCATTTGTATGTTGAAAGACAACTTTATATCTCTTTAAGTTGTATACCTTACGGTTGGTGCTGTGGTGCACCAGCTAGTGTTGCTGTCTCAAAGTTTGAGGGTCAAAGGTTCGAACCTGAGCTTAAGTTGTGTTTTTCCCATATACAGGTCATCTTCCTTTAGTTTCACCTTTGCAATAAGTAGCTTAGTTGTGAATGACTGTGTGCATATGGTGCCCTGTGAAGTATCGACATCTCATTCATTGTGCAAACCTGCTTCTACCCCATACTGCTATGGTACACTTCGGATGTCCCACTACCCCGACCATGATAAAGCAGTTCCTGAGGATGACTGGACGAAGAAATGTAGGTTACTCGCCTTATGGATGATTCTCTGTTGGAATTTAACATTTCCACTATTTTGGAGTGTTACCTTCCTAGATATTGCTTATTAATCAAATGTAATGAATTCCAACCAGTACTCTGTACTCAACTCTAACAAGGATAGACCTTTATTTAGAATACAGGAAGCATACTAACTGTTGATTATAATACCAGTAGCTAACAGCAGGGGGCACCATTGCACTGTTAAGCATGCAAGTACTCCAAGAAGTGGAACCATTTCAGTTCTCGACTCTTGCTTTTCTGAATTCTGAGCAAAGTGGAGGCTGGGTCTCAAGAAAGAACAGCTTTCTTCTAGACAATCAGGCCGCCTCTCTGTAGGAGACACCATGACTGCCAGGTATCAGCAATCATGGGCATTAAAGTCCTGCTTGTACTGCTGGTAAGCTTTATTCCAACAGTTAAGACTTTGATTTGCAATCAGGCCTTTGAGCTGAAATCGAAAATTTCCTCTCTAACATACAATGTCTGACTTTACTGAAGAATTATATATTGATGAAGTATATTGTTCAAATTCTTCCCATTTTGCATAATAGGCCATAGGAAGATGTTGTCCCTGAACATACCTCAATTTCAGCCAATTTGTGTTATTAGCAAAAGCAGCAGGATCAGTTCTCCCTCCATTTAAAATAAAAGGCTTAAAAGTATAAATTAATAAAACAATAAAAATAATTTTGTCTTCTACAATACCTTTTGGATTAAATTGTATTCTTTTTAAACTTTTAAGGAAGCAAGAGCCGCATATCCCCAACTGAATATTTTAAAAATACCTACAGTGGGAAGCAGGGTTTAGGGCTGATTTCTTTCTAACTCAGGCTATATGTATGTGTAACACCCTGAGCTTTGGTGCTCATTGGGGATCATTGATTTTAGATTGCTCCACTGACATGAATAAGATCTCATTAATGGTCACTAGGAAGAATCAGTTGAGAGATACTAGCAAGTGTAATAAACATGAACGAGGTGAAATACCTTCTCTATCACAAGTTCCTTTGTAGAAATTAGAAGTAAATAGACAAGCATTGTCCAGTCAAAATACAAATTCCTGAAGGTGTGTAAGTTGTATGTGGTTTTATGAATGAAAGCGCTGGGTGAATGGAAATGCAGCTTTTCTGTTTATCATGTTTGCTATTTAGAAGAGACAGAGACATGATTGTAGGCTTGAAGCACTTGACCTAAAAAAGCAATCAAGCAATCAAGAATGGTGTTGTGAGCGGCATGGTGGCATAGTAATTAGCATATCCGCCGCACAGGAAGAAGGTCCTGGGTTCGAATCCCGGCCTTGATTGTTTCTGTGTTGAGTTTGCATGTTCTCCCTGTGCTTTAGTGGCTTCCCACAGTCCACAGATATGCACATTAGGCAAACCGGCTGTTCCAAATTTACCCTAGGTGTGAGTGTGGGCGTGTGAAGGCCCTGCAATGGACTAATGAGCTGTTCAGGGTGTACCCCGCCTTTACCCAGTATGAGCTGAGATAGGCACCAATCTCCATGTGATCCTAGTAGGGTTAGGTGGTTCGACCAAATGAGTGAGATGAGAATGTGTTGTCTATGTCACTTTCACTGAGGGAGTTCCAATGCATTTTGTGTATGATGAGAACCCTCCTTGTAAGTGTTACAGTGAATTAATTTTATAATAGCTGCTGATCGATAGTAGAATATTTTTAGCCCTTGCATTGATTATCATGATTGATTATATAAGTGCACTCTCATATTATGCTGGACTGCCTTTAGCCTTGATCACGGCGCATAATCACCATGGTGATTTTATCTTTTTTTTTGGCAAACTTAAGGAACATCAGAACATTTATTTCCATTCATAGTTGGATTAATTTTTCACCAACATCTAAAATCGATGATTGGAATTTTTAATTGGACATTTTTTTCCCATGTCCCTTTAGGGGCTCCGTATATCCGTATATACTATATAAAATTCGTACACACAATGTTGTTGTTCGGCGTTTGGCCTTGCTTACAGTATGTAATCGTCACGCCATCGTTTCAACAAACTTAATCATAAGACATGTTCTTAATCTAACACTTAATCAAATGCTACTCATAACATTTATTTCCATCCAGTGTTGGGATTCATTTCTCACCAACATCTTGAATCGATGAGGGAAAAATTTAACCTCTCCATAAAGTCTTCTCCAGCACATCCTGAAAACTTTCAATAGCATTAAGGTCAGGACACTTGGGTGCCAATACATATGTGAAAAAGGTTCCTCTTGCTCCCTGAACCACTCTTTCATTATTTGAGTCCCCATTTTAGATGCGCCATCAGGGAAGAAAAAGTCCATCGATGTGATAACCTGCTCATTCAGTACATTCAGCTCATCAGCTGACTTCATTTGATCGCCACATTAATATTGCTGAGCCTCGACCGGACCGATTGAAGTAACATTTCGATGGCAGTTAGGCAGAAAGGCCAAAGGTGGTCCAACAAAAATATGAAAGTACAGGGTGTTGTTTTCTTTGTTTCTTTTTTTTTTTTTTTTTTGCAGTGTATAGTACTTTATTCTGATGTAACCCAAGTAAAGTCCCCTTATTTTGTCTCTCAGCGATACAGAGAAGGAATAAACCTACATAATAGATATCCCCTTATGTACAACCTATCTATCTTTGATGCAGTACATCATTCATATAAATGACACACCGTCACCCAGCTGAGAGTTTCTTCTCCTTGTTTAACTCCTGGCTCTGTTTTTGCTTCGTGATCAACATAGCTCACACTGTGCAGAAAATTGATTTTAGCAGAATGCAGCAGGATTTTGAAGACTACATGGAAGAAGATGCTTTTGAGGTGTAGAGATTCGTGCTTGCAGGCACTATCATCTCACACTGTGCTGCTAAGCCAGAACTGTTGCCTTGGTGCTAAAAAAATAACCCTTAAGATGACATATGCACGATTCAACTCTGCTTTGAGATTGAACACCAGCTCACTGACTTAGTGCTCTGCTGGGCCCGTTTAGAATTGGCTTTTAAGCGGTAATGGTTTTTTGTGGTCACATGTTTGATTTTAGAAAACGTGCTGAATTTGACTAGATGGTGCATGGGTGGTGTTTTGTCTTTTTCCTTTTCAGTAAGAAACCAGGCTGTTTCTCCAAGCCATGCTGTGCCCTTATCGGCTCATTATCCTTTTATCACCATGGCACTGGATCACTAGGACACTGTTGCCTGGCGACCTGCTGATGGGAATATGTCATCTGTATAAAAATTATTTACTTGAGGAGCAAAAAACTTTGTTGGCCAGTGTATCTCAGAATTGTAACTTCAGCACGGTCGTGTTGTGCACCACACCAGCAGGAGCACCAATCAACATACAAAGATGCTGTAACAAGATAAACTGTTTAGATTGCAGTTGTGTGGCAAGACTCTGCATGCTGCACTCTGTGAACCACCATCAACTGCACAACACATTTCACACAAGCCACAACATCTAAGAGTGACTTCCTGTTTTAGGAAATCTGTGGTCATTTTCTATATTCAAATTCTTCAGGGCCTACTGTTTTCCCTCCTGGCTACCTGGCTGCTTGCTAACAGCTAATGTTTCGTGAACAGTGAAATTAGATGCTTTCACACCAGGCAAAACAGAACATGCTCCAAGCTAGATTTTATAATAATAAGTCAGTGGCATGAACAGCATCCCCATGATAGAGATTTTTTCAGCAGTATGTAACAGCTGGAATGTTTAGAACATTTTTAAAGTGAGATGTAGCGAGCATGCAACTGTCTTCAGTACTGAAAACGTGCTAGCTCTACCAAGAAGGTTATGTTATACCCTTGATTTTTGTGTTTGTTTTCGTGTTCGTTATTGGGAATACACAAAATGAAGAGGGCTTTGGACAAGGAAGACATATATTTCAATGATGATCCTCAACAAAATCTGGAGCCAGAAATTGTTAAAGGCTTGTTAACCATTGTGATATAGGACAATTTTGACATTTTGATTCATGTGGAAAATTGTTAAACTTAGAGGAGGTTTGGGCTCTCACAGGGCTCTTGTGTTCCTGTCCACTCCCAGTAGCATTCTCATTTCGGGCACCAAAGCATACTTGCTTTGACCAAACCAACACTAATTAACCTGTACAAAACCATAAACATCCTTTGGGCTCTGACTGAACAGAGCCGGTACAGTACAACATTTGTATTTATTTAAAAAAATAGTAGCCATACTCAGCTAAAACCTCTTTTGTACTCAAACCCAGGCCAAGAAAGCAGGACATGTTAAATAACCCTGATATCATTACCAGTAATTTTGTAATTATAATCAGTCAAAATAGTGTGTATTTATAACAGATTTAAACTTGCTACTAAGTATTAGGGTTCTGCTTTGTTGGTCTAAAGACAATATTTCATGTCCTCTACAGCCAAAAGGATTCGAGATTGCGCTTTTGTTTACAAAAAAAAATCTTTTTTTGGGAGTTTTTGTAGCTAATTTTACTACAGTCCCTCATCCATTTTAGCAGGTGTGATCTTAAGCAGTAATAAAAAGACGGAAAATCATTGAATGACAATAGTTTTAGTTTGTACAAATAATAAAATTACCACTGAGGATACGACGGGGACTGAAAGGAAGGCCGCAAGGATTAGGTCTGTCTGTAATCCTGAGGCTCCCTTTTCTCTATTTATTGATAGGTTTCTGCCTGATCTTTTATTGGTAGGCCACTGTGTGCTATACTGTAAATGCATTGCGGTTGCATATAAAGCACTACAGTCGTTCAGAACAGCCAAGACTAGACCAAACCTTTATAGCTATTAGTATAAATTCTTCACTGTCATCTTCATCTCTTAAGTAAATTAACTGGAAGTTTTTGCAGGATCGAAAATCAGGAATAATGCTCACGACATGATTAAAGGCCATTAAATTATTAAATCTGGCACTCAGGGACCTTATCTTGTATAATATGACCTCATCTTATTTTTCAATTTTTGTTGTTTGGACCACTGTGGCTTTCAGTCCTCCATAAGTATGTATATGTAAGGTAAGTCGGTTGGGCTTTTTACACCCTAACCTAGTGACTCATTACAGCCTGAGCTTATCTCAGTTTCAAAAGTTCAACTCCTCCTGGATGGGACGCTAGTCCATCACAGGTCACCTTCCCGGAATTTTTACAGGTACCCATTATTACTGCTGGGTGGACAGAAGCACACATGACCAGGGATCTTAGCACAGGGGGGGACTAAAGGTGATGTATGTGTATACCATGCTTATATACTTATAGGTTATATACTTGTATACTTTTTTAAAAAATGGTCATGTACACTAATATTTTGCCGGAGTGGTATTGACTATGATTAACTTTGCATTCATTTGCTATGGCATTGTTGCGATAAACTTATGCAATGTCTCAACTTTTATTGCAGTCCAGAGTTGTAGCGGAGCTCCTATGTGGAGCCCCATAGGCATAGAACATGACCGTGATCATTGTGTTGTGTCCATGCAACCACAGGAAATATAAATAATTAATAAGAAGGATTTTTTTACCTTAATAAGAAAATTTAAAGATTCTCCCTAAAAAGAGGCTCATACACCACCACTCAGACTTACACAGAATAGAAACCACAACTTAAATCAGGTAAGCAGACAAACTTTTGCCAAGTATAACAACAGCAAACAATAAATTGAACACAGAACATGAGCTTGCTGAATAATTAAACTAAAAAGACAGGAGATACAAATGAACATAAAAGTCAGCTAGTGCCCTTAAGCGAGCGGCGCTACCCTGTGCTAATCTAATACAGACATCTAATGGGTGCATTATTAATTTTTCACAGAGATCTTGTGCTGAAGATGGGAGAGTCAAACCACTGCGTAAAGTCTTTTCCAGCCCATCTCCCCTCTTCTGCTTCTACATTTCAAAACACTTCAACAGAGGTTAAGGTCAGGACTGGGTGTGCCCATTCATGTGTGAAAATGATTACTCATGCCCCCTGAACCACCCTTTCACTATATAAACTTGAATTTTATAACCATGCCATCAGGGAAAAAAAATTCCATTTGGGGGATTAGAATAACCTCGTCATTCAGTACAATCCAGACATCGGCTGACTTTAATTTATTGCCAAATAATGTTGCTGAGCCTCGACCTGACCAACTGAAGCAACTCAAGGTCATAACACAGGCTTGTACAATGGCTAAAATTCATGATGGGTGCATCAGTTCATGTGCTATCCCTCTTAACCTGGAGAAACATTGTTTCGTTTCACTATGTACAGCGTCAGCTATATGTGGTTGATATGACAATAAAGCTTATTGAACTTGAACTTGAACTTGTCCCGATCATCAGTCTTGGATAAGGTGAATCTGAACTCATCAGACCACATGACCTTGATCCCTTTGTGCTCCCTAGGTAACAGTAATACTCTCAGAAAGAAGGGGTTTACTTATTACCACACAGTTTTAAGTCCCAATCCTGTTAATTCCCTTTGCATTGTGTGTGGAAATACTCTTTCTTTTACTATTAAACATAATCATGTGTTCTACTGTCTGATTTTTTTATTTAACTTCAAGTGTTTACATAATCTCTGATCAGAACCGCATTGCAAGTTGATGGTTCAGGCTTGTTGACAGTTCTATCTTTGCTCTTTTTTGCTTGATGAAGTCCATTAATTTGACCCTTCTAAAAATTGTGACATCTTTTCCATGACCATGTCTGTTAACATGGTAGATTAAAAAAAGAGAAGGTACTCACTGCATCAATTAAGGTTAAATAACATGTTGCCACCTGAAACATATTAACCACTCTGTAAATTATCCAATCAATTAAATCCAGGTGGTGTCTTATTGTGGATTTTTTTCCCACAAAGGTAATATTTTTTACTGAAAAAAGTGTAGCTCCTTTACATGAGTAAAGGTATGTGCCTCAGTCTCCTCACTAAAAGTGCACTGTAGCTGCGCTGACTGCCAGACTAATGTGTTTTTGCACATCACTGTGTGATTGCATGTCTCATGTCTTGAGTTTCCTCACTCATTGGGTTTGCTTAGTGATTCCTTTCAAACGTGCCATTATGGACTTATTTGAGTGTGCCTGAACTAACCAGGAGAAATGAACCATTATGATGAAGTATAATGTAGCATGGATTCCATAGTTATGGCTCTGTTCAAGTGTTTCAGTGGAATGTTGTTTAAAAAAACTTTGATGGAAATATTGAATAAAACTCCATTGCCTTGAATCGGGGTAGAATATAAACAGTATATAAAAAAGTCTGGACTAGAAATTGGATGCTTGAACATACTTTCATCACACACCAGTCAGTGTCTACAGCAGACATTATAATAAAAGGCTCAGTGCTGTTTTCTTCCCAGAGGAGGCTTCACCAAATCGAGATCTCAGTATTAATAGGTTCTATCCTGGTAAAAAGCTGCTCTGTGAAATAAGTTTTGACACTTTGCAATATTGCAATCTACATTCATATCTCAATGTAGCATACATTTCAAGGTTATGCTAAAGTTACATGGTTATGAACCAATTCTAAGTGGATATTAATTCTGTAAACGTAAATACAGCATTTCTCAGGTTCCATCTGGTTGGTTAGCTCAGGCTTAATTATATTAATCTGAATATTTATATAAGCCAATGTTTAAGACCATATGATTAAAAAAAACATATTTTAGCCGATCAAGACTACATTTTTAAGATCATACATGCTTTCACTCACTTACTCACTCAGTTGCTGAAACGCTTATTCCTACTAGGGTTGCAGGAAGGTTGGTGCCTATCTCAGCTGATTCTGGCCGTAGACGGGTACACCTTGAGCAGCTTGCCAGATTATCGCAGGACAACACACACACAAGCAGTGACACACACTTAAGGGCAATTTGGAACAGCCAATAAGCCAAATGTGCATGTCCTTGTACTGTGGGAGGAAACCGGAGTACCCGGAGGAAACCCACACAAGGACAGTGAGAACAGACAAACTCCAGACAGAAATGCCTGTGTCCAGGAATCAAACCCAGAACCTTCTTATTGTGAGGGGGCCACCCACATTCTTTTAGTGTTTATTATTGTTTATTTTTGAAATAAGACTTTCTTACAAATTATAATGTTGTTTGTAAACATATTTTACAGCAAAATTCCACTTTAATACTTTTGGCAATGTAGTAATATTAAAGTGCGTAGAACGTACAGCACTTTGATAGCCTGGCGAGCTGTCTCAGGTGTACTCTGCCCTCACTCAGAGTCGGCTGAGATGGGCACCAGCCTTCTCGTGACCCTAATTAGGTTAAGTGTGTCAGAAAATTAAGAATTAGAACATACAGAACATTTTACTAAGGGAACACATGTACGCACATACTACATGCAACATTACTGAAATAAAGATAGTGATATGTTATTCTCTTGTTATCTGACTTTAGATGATGCAGTGTTTTTTTAGTGTTGAATTTGTATTGTCTAAAAATATTTACACATCAAACCAATCCTCATTGGTACCCTGGATAAAACACGTACACCTACGCTTCTCCATCTTGCTATACTGAGGCTTCATGTCTGCTCTCTTCTGGCAGTGTGTACACAGAACATGGATATTGATTGATTTTTGCTGTCTATGTTGCATATTCATGCAGATTATAATTGTTTAGCAGACTGAATCGTATAAAACCATGTAGCTCTGTGAGTCTGGAGACAAAACATATTTAAATATTACGATAGTTGGTGTTGTGGTAGAGTAGGTAGCACTTCATGGGTTTTCTCTGGGTTCTGGGATTTCCTCAGTGAGGAAATGGGGAGAGTTTGAGAAAGACCTGGTGGCTTATCATAAAAAAATAATAAATAAATAAAAAAACCTTGCCAAGAAAACTGTGTGGTCATCAGGAGTCGGATTCAACTGATTGGAGTGAATAACTGAGTGAATACATTGTAATGGTGCCTAGTGAGGGTGAGGGATCCCAAGTCCACAGTGATACCATCCATCGCCTAGCCATCCATCCAAACCTACATTTCAGAGAGGGCTTCACATAAATTCCCTCAAGATATATAAAACCCCTCGATTGTCAAAAAACACTCACGACTCAATGTTTTTAACAATGTAGGATGATAGCCAGTGCAATTTTCCGTTGTGTGCAGATAACAGAAAATTAGAACTTTCCTAATAGTATACACTATTCATGCAATCACTCTATATGACTTTAACATATAGATAATTCACTACAGAATTAGCTGAGCTCCCATGTTCTTCATTACCTATGGGAGTAGATTAGCACAAATAATTGGTTTCGGTTGGTACTCGTCTCACATATGAGTTCCAGGTGCACACTAGTTGCTGAATATGTGAAGAAGTTGCTGATTGAGAGAAATCTGTGATACCCTGGTGAGGTAACCGTCCCTTTAAATAATGACTGCAGTCAATCACCTGGACATTCTGTTAATCACTGCAGCACAGAGCCAGGCAGGATGGAGGAGATGGAGGAGATTGCACCAGAAAGGTCGCCAGAGCAGTGCCTGCAATTACAACCTAGACCTGAAAGCTATTTTTCCCCCTCTATCCAACTATCCTGTTTTTTCTGCTGTTTCTGTTTGGTATCTGCATTAGTCCTTTCAAAAAGCACCAAAGGAAGCATCTAATAAAAACCGGACCAATTTTCTTCATACTCTCTGGAGGATTAGAGGTAATGTTCTACTCCAGACTGTATTCCAGATTCATGGCGTTTACATCTTTAAAAAACAATTTTCTTGCCTGTTCCAAGAACTACATCATGTCACGCAAGACAATTTGTACAACACACTGTTTGCATATGAGACTTCCTGTTCACAGTAGCTCGACTTTGACAGTGACCTACCTCAGATGATATTCACTGGCTTTTCCTCCCAAAGCCCAGAAATGGATTAACCTCATATTTGAACTTGTTTTTTGAACAGTGAGTTTCTTATCAGCATTTACTGCATGCCTTAAGCATTTACTGGTGTCAAATGCCCCGTTTCTGCTCCCACCCCTACAGGAAACTTGAATATCTGACTTATCTTCTCGGGCTTAAACAAAGTGGAGCACTATCTGATGTAAGAACGTTGAGAGAAGGTTACAGTGGCAGCAGCATTCGGGGGAAAAAGAGAAGTGTCAGATCATTTAAATGCTAATTATCCATTTTCAACCCCTCATAAACTTTAACTGCAAGCCTTTGAAATTGAAACAAAAATAACATCTTGTGGAAGAATGTTCCTTTGGGAGATGAAGTCCTTTTCTGAGCTGTAAAGGGAGCATAATGATTCTGAGAAAGAACTTTTTGAATTTTGCTGATTCAGTCAGGAACTCCACACCTTTTGTATACAGCACCAAACAGTACCTACAGTAGACGTTTGATATTTAAACCTTGTTAGGGTACAGTTGAATACAGCTAAAGTCTCAAATTTGATTGTTCAGCAATTATTAGGAGCTGCTCTGACAGTAGTTCCAGTTAAAATTAAAATCATGGGTTTAAATGAAAATACTGATTGTCATTCTCATTCCTTTAAGCTATATTTTCATATACAAACTTTAGACAATGTCCAGTAAGTCAGCTCTGGACATTGCTGGACATTCACATGTAGCACTCAGTGATTTTCTGAGTTGGTCATGTTCTCACATCCTCTCACTCTCTCTCTCTTTCTCTCTCTCTCTCTCTCTCCCACACACACACACACCTAGGAGTGTTTTCCTCCTAAGTGGTTTGTAGAGTTAAGGCTAATGCTATGTGCAAAAAGTGAGGTAGTGATGATGTATGTGTTGAGAGAGAGAGAGAGAGAGAGACAGAGAGTTACTTCATGTCTTTAATGAAGTGTTACTTGTTTTTGTTTTTATTTGACAGTAAAGAACACTGTTCGGAACAATTTGTCTGTTTATTCAGAGTATAGAACCAGATGCTATTTTATTAGACTAAGATACACTACTCGATGCCTTGCAATCACATTATTTTGTATTATGTCTGTTAAGTAAATATAAAAAATTGTTGTTTTCTTTTTACAGGGTAAAGTAGTGGTTTCAACGTGTGCCTGGTAATATTTTGGGTTATGAGTCATTCTTAATAAATGGTTGGGTGAGTGTGGATATTTAGAAATTCTAATCCACACATCAGCAGTGTACAACCCATAGTTACCTGCTCTGTTCTCAAGGGGACTTACTCTGACATTACCCGCACTTTAAACAAGGGAGCTGGCAGGGTAATGTCCTGGCGATGTAACTCGGACATTTATGTTCAGATATCCAGTCTCTCTTTTAATAAAAGCTAGTGTTAGCCATTTGATAGCTTGGCAGTCTGTTTAGGGTGTACCCCACCGCTTAGCGAAATTAGCTAGCTCCAACATCCTCCGTGACTCTAGTGAATAAGCAGTAAAGATAATGGATGCATGAATAGTAACAGCTAACTCGCAGGGACGTGAATTATGCTTCACATAATGAAAGACTAATGAATGGATTTTAAAAATGTGTTGTTTAACAAATGCATGATCACTGATATGGTGATGCCTATATTCTGAAAGGTTGTAAAGGTTTCTCCCATGGGAGAATCTTCAAAACAGAGCACCCGTTACTGATTTATACTTGCATTATTATCTTGAAGAGAGAGAAACAAGAGAGCCTGCTGTGGGAATGATTTTTATACCTGCTATAACAAAGAAATAATAATAGTAACTAATGTGCTGGTGAACGTCCCCAAAATTACAATGGAAATTAATTTAAATAAATTGTTAAAAATGTATTCCTGGAGAGTTATTCATTATTAAATAAATATGCTGTGGTGTAAGATGTGTAAAACACAGTGAAATGTGCAGAAAGTAGTCAACTTTACATGTCCTGTGCCTTTGCTGGTTACTTCCGGGTATTCCGGTTTCCTCCCATAGTCCAATGACATGCATTTTCTTGGCTGTAATTGGCTGCTTCAAATTATCCCAAGGTGTGAGTGTGAATGGTTGTGTGTGTCGGCTCTGCAATGGTCTGGTTTGGTCAGGCAATGGTCGGCTCCCCACGACCCTAGTTGGATTAGCTCTGCATTTCAGACTATCCAGTGTTCTTTTCGTTGTTTCTTGTCCTCACACTCAGAATGAATTTTGTTCATGCTGCCAGAGAACAGGAGCTGCTTTCTAAGAACTTTCCTTGACATACCTTAAAATATGTCACTGAGTAGTTTAACAGAAAACACATCCGTTGAAATGCCACCCCAAAGGAAAGCACTGATTCATTTCCTTTTAGTGAATTGGAAAAGAAAGAGAAAGCTTCCATGTGATGGACAACAGTTTCAGTCAGAGTAAAAGAGAATTTATTAATCTTTTTAAAGTCTTAATATGTGTGTTATGCCTAACTAAGCTGATGTGGGCATTATAGATACTGCTACATATTAATCTCCTAATATGATTACTGATTATCTGACTGAATCAATGGGAAATCGGAATAGAGTGATTACCATGTAGTCATTGTTTACCTGTCAGGTTGAGTGAGAGCCGTAATGGATGCAACTCCCATAACAGAACTACTGCCACCAACAACTAAAGCTACGGTTCGCAATAACACAACAAGTCTGTGCTTTTATTAGCGGTGCTATGTTCTTAGTGAACTCCAACACAGCAGTGCTTCATTCGTCTTTTGGTTGTTTACATATGACTTCACTTCTCTGTCTGAATCTCTATTATAAGCTCTGCTGGAGGTTTGGACCTGAATCCCCATTTACTTTAGGAGTTTGGGTTATTTAAGGTTACCATTCTGTTTAACTGTGTTGGACTGTTTGTTTGTTTGGGTCTACAACATCTGTACAAATATAAGACTGTGCCATATTTTCACTAATAAAATATCAGCCTCATAGGCTACCTCCACCCACACCTCTTCTTGTATCATCTTCTACGACGGAAGGTATAGGAACAGAATTTGAATTGTCCACAATTCTCTCTGCTAAGTTCCAAATTTGTAAGCATCATGAACAGTAAAATTTCCAGAGCATTCATTCATTCATTTGTTTACTGAACCGCTTAACCCCAGTTAGGGTTGTGGGGCGGCTTGTGCTCATCCCAGATGACTCTGGGCGAGGGCAGAGTGCACCCTGAACAGCTCACAAGGCCACCACAGGGCAGCAAATCATTATTTTCATGCAAATTAAAGTGATTAATGAATTAAGTACTAGTAAGGAAACAAGTAAAAAACAAGTGTTGGTCAGTAGGCTACTGGGAAAAGGCTTATTGCTTGTCATCTACAATGTTAGTCAGTGGCCCCTTTCTGAGAAACTAAGAAGTTCTTGAGCATATCTAGTTACAAAAAAGACCAGAATCTCTTGCAAAATTCAGAATTCTGGGTTATAGAATTAATGGTCCTCATAAATTACTTAATTGAGTATATAAGTACATAATATAAGCCCACAAGTTCACTGTTCATGATTTAGGAAAGCACAGGACACATTAACAGGATATTATGGTCAATTTAGCTGCAGCTAATGTTTAAAGAGGATTAAACAAATAACATAAAGAAAATCTTCATCATTTTTCTATGTTGTTAAATGCATTTTTGTGCTGCTAATTAAAATGAACTCTCCATAATACAATTTCTCTCTGACTGGCCATAATATCGATCATTGGAGAACTGTTTAGTGGTTCTTAAAATAATAAACCTCAAAACAGTAAGCATTATTTACATAAATTGTATTGTATGTGGTGGCACGGTGGCTCAGTGGTTATCACGGTCACCTCACTGGAGTTTGCATGTTTTCTCCCTACTTGCGTGGGTTTCCTCTGGATACTTTGATTTCCTCTCACAGTCTACAACTATTAGGTCATGAACTCTGCAATGCAATGGGCCACATTTCACCCAAGCTTGGTTGGGATTGGCTTCAGCTACCCCCAGATACTTGATAATGGATAAATAGATGGATTGTATTTATTGATGTTAAAAAATCCTTATATAATAAAATATATATGGCTTCTTATAGGACTGCATTATTCATGCATCATCTGTGTCTACATCTGTCAGTGTGAAATATTGCAAAGTTGTGTTTTATTTACGGTGCCATGATGATAAAGTGTAAGCACATTCACTTTCAATTTGTTCCAGACTCGACGAGGGCGTTTCTATATTGAGGTTGCATGTGCTCCCCGAGCTTGCATGGGATTCCTGGGCACTCTGGTTTCCTACCACAGTCCAAAGACATGCACATTGGGCTAATTGGCTGTTATGAATTGCCCCTAGGTGTGAGTGTGCATGGTTGTGTTTGTGTTGGCCCTGTTATGGATTGGCAAACTGTTCAGGGTGTAGAGTTGCCAAGTTGCCATGAGTTAGCTTAGATAGACTCCAGCCTCCCCGTGACCCTAGTAGAAATAATTGGTTCGGCAAATGAATAAATGAATAAATGAAAAACCCTTATCCATCTGAGTTTATTTCTCTATGCTTGTCTAACCTGTCTTATAAATCTGGTCTGCTAAAAAGAATGTGCCTGAAGCAATAAGGATACAAGGGATGATTTCAAAAGTAGCCAAAATAAAACATGAACAGATTTCCTATAAACCTGAAATCCTCAAATGGACAGACCTTGCAGTCTTTATCCTTTACTTTTTGTGTCAAAGTAAAATAAAAGGATATATCTTCTAGTGTTTTTGAGTATATCTCGTGCCTGAGATATCATATTACAGATGGATGTATTCTCCTGTAGCGCACCAAGTCTTTTGCCTGTTTAATTTTTTATGCATAGCCACTCTCTCTCTCCATGGGCTCCGGTGGAGGATGTTGGGTCACTTGAGGGAATTGTATGAATAATTTTGTCTTCCTTTTGTCTGTGCTTAGTGAGATTCCTGGTGAGTCCTGGAGACGCATAGTAATTCACAGGGCTGTTTCTGGGGACAACATGGAGCTTTGGCTGATTGAGAGCAAGCACAAAAGAAAAATCCCTTCTAAAGTGCAGCTGCCTCCTTCTCAAGGTCTTCTGAAAGACAAAGGAAATCAGCTTCATTTGCTGTATGCTGTGCACAACTCAAGAGCGAGGCTAAAATGAAAGCAGGAATCTTTGAGGAGACATTAGACCAAGAAAAATGCTGTATGGGAGCAAAAAATCTGACTCTGCTAAATACTTGAGAATATTGAGAACAATCTTTTCACAAGCCTCCATTGTCACAGTAACCATCTTGATTATTGTATTTGCTGAATTCTGTATTTAATGTTTTATCACAATTTCAAAATCTCATCTTGGGCTAGTTGCCATGGTGATGGTGTTGCGTTTCTTTCCCCCTCCAGAAATAAAGAGTCTCTCCTCCACACAAATGGCTTTGAAGCAGCTGCTTTCATCCTGCAGCAGTAGAATGGGGTAAACTATGACCCATTTTGCCCATCTTTGATGCATCGCCTCATGGAAATGTGGTTGCCTACATCCTCTGTCACATACTGCGAAGAGATTTCTGAGTGTATTGATATTTAAAAAAAAAACTTGCAGTGTAATATGCAACATGAGGAGATTAGACCACATTCGTGCAAGATGTTATTTTCTGTGTATATCTATGCTTAGAGCTTACACTGCTGGAGTAATAACGGTTACTGTAAAGTGTATGCCTGAGGCCATGTGTGTGAGAAAGGCCTGCTCAGCTCAGAAGGACAGATTAGGAGAAAAAGCATAGGAAAGGAGGCTCTATAATCAGGGCTCATTAAAATCACCTTACCTGAGGTTCATTCGCACACAATCAGCTGTCATCCTCTATTAAATTACAGCCCTTCATCTTGCCAAGATTTGAGGCTTCTGTCCACTCTGCAGTCTTTCGACTAGGGTTAAACTCATTTTCTTTAAACACCTGTCAGTGATCAGGCCAGAGTTATAATTACATTCCAGCACATGAAAGTGAAAAGCAGAAATGACCAGAATTAATAGCAAATATGGTAATTCTGAATATAGGCTAAAATGTGAAAGGCATGATATGAATGAGCTTAATTACAGCATTAATGTTCTCCTTCTGTATATTCAGGTATTTTACATACTAAAGCTTATCACTGACAAAAAATTGTATATTTGTTGTACACCCCACAACTACTCTAGTCGTTATGTTAGCAAGTTAAGTAGATACTACAGTATTCATCATCACTCTCACACATTACTCATTTGCCGCACGGCTTAATCCTACTAGGGTTGTGGGGAGGCTGGTCCCCCAACACTGAGCAAAGTTGGGGTACACCCTGAACAACAAATATACAATTTTT
>JBCNYG010000019.1:32427617-32441857 GCA_039654305.1 Porochilus rendahli
CGAAAATCCAATGGCCTACTCTTTACGAATGACATGCCTCTTACCACAGACAATGGGACATGGCTGGCCAATGGCCGCGATGACCCAGTTAGCTGCACTGGGGGGACAGCAGTGACAACTTGATGGTAGTGGGGCTTGAACCCCCGACCTTCGGATCAGTAATCCAGCACCCTACCACTGGGCCACCACTGCCCCATAATAATAATAATTAAAAACATATACTACTACTATTATTACTACTACTACTAATAATAAGAAGAAGCAGAAGAACTTTTACAATAATTAATTTTATTTATTTTTATTATTATTATCTAAAGCTATTGTGTTTGCAAAATGTAAGCCTATGTTTTCATGTTTCATTTGTTAAAAATGGACATGATTGCTTTAAAAGGTAATATTACTCTATCGCAGAAGTTAAGGCAATGCGGCTAGTGCTCCTCATTCATCTTCGAATGAATGATTTAAAGGCTGAATATTTTATAGCATTTTGACATTTATCTGACATTTGATGTCTTCATTGCTTGCCTGAAAATATGCAAATGTGAAAGTGAATGCCATGCCCTATCAAGTCATAGTGTGTCATCACTGATCTTTACAGAATGGCTCGACAGGCTAGGGACAGATTTATGTAATGCATGCACAAAGACAAAGGTTTAAAACAGCCATCTCTGAAAGTCAGGAACAACCCTCTCTCAACCTTTCCTAGGATGTTGAGTCTCTGTGCTCGGTGACTTACTGAGATCAGCCTTGTGGTCACCAAGCTGGAATTTGACTGAACAAATATGTGCCTTTTATTATGGCTACTGTGAAAGAGGCAGCCGTGGGAACCTCTCCATGGGGTATAGGGAGGCTGTTGCCATAGCAACAGTTCTTCGTCATAAGACTGGGAAAGTAAAGGTATGCCCTTCTCCTCTGTTTGAGCTGTCGGATGTGTGCTGAAAGGTTTATGCGATATAGCTCATCAGGCTCTGGAGGTAATCTAAGGATCCACTAAATCTGTGACTAGCAACTGAAACAGAGTATATTTTAGGAGCATGGGTGAAAAGATGATTAACTGTGCCTGCTTGTTTCAGGGCTAGTTGTCCTGAGCCATCATTAGCTTTCCTTTGTTCACCGCTCAGTTCTGAATTCGATCTTCCCTCAACCCACTGCCCACTTTAAATGACCTGGCCAAATGCCTGTTCAATCAAGTGTGTGTGAGTATGCCTGAGTGCCTCCTCAGTGAAAACAATAAAAGCTCACTGTACTGCTGCAGGAAGTCAATTTGTAGAGTATGATCAATGGAAGGGGAATGAAGGTGTGTCCACTACCAACAGTCTGATCATATGAAAACAAAAGGTTCTACAAATACACATTAATATATGCACAACAACAACAACAACAACAACAACAACAACAACAACAACAATAATGATAATAATAATAATTTATTCATTTAATTTCTGAACCGCTTAATCCTAATTAGGGTCATGGGGAGGCTGGCGCCCATCTCAGCCGACTCTGGGCGAGGGCGAGGTACACCCCCAAGGCTCGCTAGGCCATCACAGGGCAATAATGATAATAATAATAATAACAATAATAATAACATTCACTGTCATATGTTCAAGTTCAATTAATCCGAAAGTGATTTTCCAACACAACAGCCCTGCAGGGCAAAGTATAATGTATTTTTAAGCACTTGTATTATGTGAATGTATTATTATTTTCTACATAATCTAATAATAAACTAGAAATGAACATACCATTTATTCGATATGGTGAGTCTTCTATCAAAACAATAGTTATTTAGCATATTCAAAAGGGTGGGCAGCCTTGTTGTGCAGTGGTTTGCACATCTGGCTTGGTGAAGGCGTTTATGAATGTAATTTGTATGTTCTCGCCGTGCTTGCCCCTGGGTGTAAGAGGGAATGGTTGTGTATGCTGCTCTGTTATTCACAGCGTACCCCCCATCCTTTCGGCAGAGATTGTCTCCATACAGTGCATTCATTATCTATACTGCTTATCAGTCGGGTCCTGGGGAAGTTGACTGCAAGAGAGCGGTGGGGTAAACCCTGACAGGCCAGGCTAACAAACAGGGCTAACACACAAACGAATAACCATTCAAGCTCACATTCACAGTGGTGGGCAATTTACTGTAGCCATTTGATCTAATATGCTTGTGTTTGGATTGTGGGAAGAAAAAGAGTACCAGGAGAAAACCCATACAAGCACCGTGTGATCAAGCAAATTTCATACAGTGCAGGCACGAAGTTCAAGCCCAAAACATTTTTGCTGTGAGGCAACAATACAAACTTTACATCAGTACAATCTGATGTATTCATACATAATTGTGTGGAGAGGTAACATGCCTTTATTAGTTAAAAAAGGGACCAATATTTTTTGGTCAGTAATTTTATATTTAGATTCCTTCTCTCCAAACTGTTCTTGCACTCTCATATCTACACTGCTGTCAGGGCCAAGTATCAGTCTCGTGTAAGATGGAGGCGTTTCCGGGTGAGTCACACAAGACTATACCAAAGTCCTAATAAATCCTAATAATAAAAGATTCTGACTCACTTACTTTGGCACCAATGGAATACAAAAAAATCTTTGTGTATCTTTTGTGATAGTTAAAAAAGAATTTCAAAATAAATATCCTTTTTTGTTCCAGATCCTCTTCGAATCATAGGAAGGTTGATTATGAACAAAGGAGAGCTATCATCATTATTTTGTATAGCATTATATTCTTTTGCATTGCATCGTAACACATTGAATTGCAATGTGTTGAATCAAATCGTGTCAAACTGTACGGCACCATGACAGGACTGATTCATATTATATCACATTAGTGTAGTATCTTTATTGAATCGGCTCGTTGGCAACGTATCGAGATGTGTATCGCGTCAGCTTCAGTGATGGAGATGCCGATTTCAATCATGCTGGCAGAGAATTGCTTGTATGGATGAGTGGGCTCTCACTGAGCTCTCAGAGATGTGAAAACTGACCTCCAGCGTCCTTTCTCCCTGAAAGTATATGTTACTTCTTGAGCGAGTACGTTTCAAATGCATGCATTCTCTTTGTTAATTGTGCCTAGGTATTAGAGAAAGCAGTCATGCCACTGGAAGCCTTTTTTCAATTGTTTACACTCTTTTGGTCTAGGATAAACTTTTTTAACTCTTTCTGCTTGTTGCTTTTTTATCATTTGTTACAATATCAGTGTCACTTTCTCCTTATTTAAACTCTTCAGGATAGTAGAATTCACTCTCTGAATGCTTATTGTTACTAAATAAAGCTAAAAAATCTACCAACATTTATTCATTCATTCATTTATTCATTCATTCATTTTCTGAACCACTTAAGCCTAATTAGGGTTTTGTGGAGGCTGATGCCCATCTCAGCCTACTTTAGGCAAGGGCAGAGTACACCTTGGACAGCTCGCTAGGCCATCGCAGGGCAGAAAAATGCTGACGGCAACCCAATGGCCAAATCTTTATGAACAACAGCAATGGTAAGCTGCAAACAGTGAAAATTATATATATATATATATATATATATAGGTCATTCTCATAGAAATGCATACTTTATGTCTTTAAGTGACAAAATATGAACTAATAATGAAAGCACTGGCATAAAATCACTCATTTTCGCTCAGAAACATCAATGATAGCAGGCTGCATTCATTGATGAAATCTTGTAACGTTCCCATGTTATAACTCTGTCACGCACTGTGAGTACTTATAAACAACAGAGTTGATGTCCAAAAACTGTACACTTAAAGTTGCAATGTTTTTTAAGCAAGAAATTCACTTACAGTTTGACAGGCTTGAACATCACATCTCTGACGTTCTACACTGCCCTCTAGTGGCAGTTGCATGTAAAGTTAACTTGAATTAGATTCAGACAGCAAATATACTTGTGTGACAGAGTTGACATAGTTCTTGGGAACATAACTTCATAAGCTTGAAGCGCCAAAATGTATACATTTTCTGTCTTTGTACATATACAGCTTAAATTATCAACACATGAAGGTAGTTTTATATCAGAACAGATCTACGTAAATCCAATTTAACATTTAAAAATTTAACATCTTTTAAAAAATTTAATTGTGTATATAAAGAGTGGAACATAAAATATGCATTTCTATGAGCATTACCCATAAATATGTATAGAATTTTATTTAAAATGAATAAAAATAAATAAGAACAAAGATTGATGTATTTTTAAAGTTTGTGTTTTGGATGAGTACTAGCTCGAGAGACTAGGCTCGAGAGAAATTTATCAGCAGTGAATCAGATCGCACATTCTCTGGTTGCCATATATTCATTGATATTATTCACCTTAACCATCAAACAGCCACAACAGGCAATGGGATTAGCTGATGATTTAATGACAGAATGATTAGTTCACTTGTGATGTTCCAAGATATAAAAACACACTGTGTTAAAAAAGTGATACCATGAGAATGTGCTATTAATATATTGTTGTTGCCTGTGTCCACACTCCCCTTTTGCAAACTGTTGAACTTGCAACACATAAAAAAAACATTAGAGATGGTGAATCTTCTCAGCCACCTAGCAGTTCTTAAAAAAAATAAAAAGCCTCGACAAAATACATAAATTCATTTTCAGTTTTATTTCTATGTTGAATTTTTATTTACTTTTTTTTTTTATAATTGGTGTTGCCATAAAGCAGATCTACATAGTAAAACAAATTTGTTAAAGAGGTTTTACTTATCCCCCGGTGCAGCAAACTGGGTTATCAAATGCCGGCCATGTCTTTTACTGTCTGCGGCGATGAACATGTAAAAGAACCATTGCTGATTTTCATCAAGAGAAGGCTGCATAGCTGTCAGCGTGTTTCTGCCCTGCGATGTCCTGGTGAGCTGTCCAGGGTGTACTCTGTCCTCGCCCATAGTCGGCTGAGATGGGTGCCAGCGTCCCTGCAACCCTAATTTGGATTAAATGGTTCAGAAAATAATGAATGAATGAGTTTTTACTTATGATTTTAAACATTTCTTTTTAAACCCTATACATCTCTAATGAGAAAGCCTGTGTTAATGATGTTGAGGGAAACCCATACTCATTGTGGTGAAACCAGATAAAAACACAAACCATATAGCAGTAATTTCACTATAGTTTAACATGAAATCTAGCTGGTTATCTTACAGCTCTCTTGGTAACTGTAGTCCTTAATCATTTTAGTACAACAGTTTATATCACCAGCGGTAAAAAGTCACCACAGTTTCTGAGTGTATATTTAGGTCCATATGGATCATTATCAGCAGGAGTGAGGGGCTTCTAAGATGAAAACTCCAACCCATAGTAGCACATCCGGTTGGATCACAGGATTGAGAGAGTGTAAGGATCAGGTATCTCAGAAGTAGCATGTGTACCTCAACAAACACACACACACACACACACCAACATTGCCACACACACACACACACACACACACACACACACTGCCATGAGCCTGGTTTTATTACAATAATATATAAAATATCTGTGTATCAGTGTGTAACAGAGACACTACCATGACTTTGCCTTAATTGTGATTTATCATTACTCTGATGTATCATCACGCCTCTACAATCCCAATCTCAGTGTCTCGTACTGCGTCCCCAGAATATTCCAGAATAATAGATAAATAATAACAACACTGAACTGTTTTTACTAAACAAGACATTGATATATTAATTTATTTAATGCCACTAAAATTATTATATTAATATCATATACATATTCATAAGTATATATTACTAATATAGTTATTATAATAAATTATTTTTCTTACTGTTACACTGTCTCATTAAATGCTGCAAAAATTACATTTTTAATAATTAATAAAATTATTATTTAAAAGATAAATTTGGTTTTTGAACTGTTTTATTTTTCCTTTAAAAAAAGAATAATAAAGCATTATTCATGAAAGTTGCACTATAATTATTACTATTATTACTACTGTTGTTATTACTATTACTATAATTACTATTATTATTATTACTATTAATATTATTGTTACTATTATTATTACTATTGGTATTATTACGGTTATTATTATTATTATTATTACTATTATATTATTATTATCATTATTATAATTATTATTACGACAAAAAAACTAAATATAAATATAAAATTAAATAAATACATTTACATTAATTTCTATTACTACTCTTGTGGTTGTTGTTGATGTTGATGATGATGATGGTGATGATGGTGATGATGATGGTGGTGATGGTGGTGGTGGTACCTCCAGCAAGGACAGCTCGGGGTCCAGATGTGTGAAGCTGTGCAGCACCACTGGACCTTCATGATCGACCACCTCGAGCTTCACACCGTCCCAGATGCTGCGGACCCTCCAAGCACTGGCATCGAACATGACGTCATCGGGGTGGAAGAAGAAGAAGAAGAAGAAGAAGCAGGAGAAGGAGAGGGCGCCGCGGAGCTCTCGTCACGCCGAGCATTGGGGTTTAAAGGCCGGAGTTAAATCCTTCAAGCGCCGGGATATGTCTCACACCACAACCGGAAATAAAGCTAAAACCGAGCGGTCACGCGCTGCTGTTTAGTCGGTCGTGCTCACGCGCCCGCGCCCCGGTTTCCGCTGCGCTCGCGTACACAAACTGATGAGGAGAGAAAAGCCCCTCACACAAACACACGCGCGCGCACACATAGGCTCCGCCCCATCTCACGACAGAGCGGACCTCTCTACTTTAACTATATAACCACGCCCCTCGCTTTCTCCTCGCACACTCTGATTGGTCAGCGTCCGCTGCACGTGAAAGTCTTCTCCTGTATTGTTATTGATTTATGTAGCAAATTCAGTGCGCGCAGAGACAGAGGGAGAGAGAGACAGAGAGAGATTGAATGTCCTGCGCTCGAGAAAAGTATTCTAATGCGCTGTGATTGGTCAGCATTGTGAGTCCCGCGCTCGTGAGCTCGTGAGAGACTTCTAGAACAAAGCAGCTCACAGTGCTAACACAGTAAGATCCTGACAGGAATCCGGGAGAGACTGCTGAGCGCCTCACTTCCACCCGTTTACACAGAATTAAAACACCCCAGAGGCTAGAAGAGTATCTACTGTACTTTTATCCTTATTATTTTATTTTTTTATTTAAAAAAGAGCAGGTTTGGTACCAAACTGTGATCTACATTTCAGCCAAAATGATTCCAAGCTTTGACTCTGATTCAATTCAAGTCTTGGCAAGCCTTCATCATCATCATCATAAAAAAGTATTTTTCATTCATTTTCTGAGGCGCTTATTCCTAATTAGGGTCACGGGGAGGCCGGCGCCCATCTCCGCCGACTTTGGACGACGGCGGGGTACACCCTGGACAGCTCGTCAGGCCATCGCAAGGCAGAGAAATTAGCCTAATGGTTCTGCAGGGCAGAAACACGCTGACGGCTCTGCAGCTACTCTTGATGAAAATCAGCGATGGTTCTTTTACATTCCTCTCACCACAGACAGGGAGAGACACGGCCGGCCTTTGATAACCCAGTTAGCTGCACTGGGGGGACAGCAGTGACAACCCGCCGATAGTGGGGCTTGAACCCCCGACCTTGGGATCAGTAATCCAGCACCTTAACCACCAGGCCACCACTGCCCCAAAAAAGTATTTTTTCTTTTACAAATAGTTTCACAGAATACAAAGGTCATAAATAATAAGGTTAATAAACATCCCTGTCTGTATTATATATCAATAAATACAAATCCAGAGTTTATTACTGGTGTTTGGCACTGTTCATTTTTAAAAGGATTATTTACAGCTGTAGGATTTTATTCTTGTAATAACTGTTTAATAATCAAATACAACATGCATTCCTAACCTTCCTGCCGAATTCATCTTTCATTTCGAAAGCTTTTAAATTTTTTACAAAAAGCGAGTTTAAATCTAAGAGCTATCCATTCATCATTCATCTTATTCCGCTTCTTCCGGGGTCAAACTGCATTAACATTTTTAGCTATTTAATTTACTAATGGATGATTAATTAAGAATTTGTTCTATAAGTGAATCACTCGAATCAATAAGCAAACATTAACTGATTTTATATTTTGATCAATAAAATATGAGTAAACATTCATACAATCATTCGTTTGCCAAACCACTTAATCTTACAGGAGCCTATCTCAGCCATCTCTGGGTGAAGTTGGGATACACCATGAACACCTTTCCAGTCCACTGCAGGACCAAAACACACCTAGAGGAAATTTGGGACCGCCAATTAGCCTAATGTTCATGTCTTTGTACTGTGGGAGGAAACCAGAGAACTCAGAGAAAACCCACACATGCACAGGGAGAACATGCAAACCACACAGAAACACCCCTGCGGGGTACACCCTGAACAGCCCACCAGACCATCACAGGGCAACACACATACAACCATTCACAAACACTCACACCGAGCGCACTTTGGAAGAGTCCAATCAGCCTACGGTGTAGACTTAGGAATTCTTGTGAGCCGGGAATCGAACCCAGGACCTCCTTGCTGTGAGGTGGACGTGCTAACCACCGCGCTACCGTGCCGTCCTCTGTGTGTGATATGACAGAAATATCTGATGCAGTCAAGTTTTGGGTTCTGCTCCCTCTACCTACATCTGCTTTGGTGCTGTGTGTCTGTGCACAGGATATGCCGAGTCATCGTTTAATGTTTCTGAAACCTGGAGTCTCTGATCGTTCATCACTGAAGCGCGGCGAGTTCACTGTGAGGTGACAAAGAATGGAAACACAGAGCTGAACCCGTTACCCAATGAACAAAACCGCTTTGGAATTGGGTCGTTACTGCTCGAGTGGTGTAAAAGTGCACACACACACACACACACACACACACACACACACACACACACACACACACACACGTCTCCTCTGGAAGTTTTGGCTGCTCTATTTTGAACATCTGGTGTGTGTTATGTGTGGGCTGATCCACTGCCGGTAAGAGCCGCGACTGAAAACACAATCATGGAGCTGAGGAATGCAGTGGGGGGAGGGAAGGGGACACACGGTTAGCGGGAAGGACAGTGTGTGTGTGAGTGTGAGTGTGAGTGTGTGTGTGATGTTCTCATTAATTACAGAAGTAATTCCCAAAAATGCATGCTTTACATCATTAAATGCAGGAAATATGTAGACTATATTGCACTGAAAAAATGTGTGTGTGTGTGTGTGTGTGTGTGTGTGTGTGTGTGTGTGTGTGTGTGTGTGTGTGTGAATGTTTGCTTGCATGTGTGTTTATGTGTAACTGTAAAGATAAAAGTTGGTGTTTATGTGTGTAGGTGTGTGTAACTGTAGACTTAGGAAATCTTGTGAGCCTCTGTGTGTGTGTGTGTGTGTGTGTGTGTGTGTGTATTGTAGGGGTCCTAGTAAAAAGTCTAATACTGTAATGAGTTCTTCCATCTATTCAGTTTGGTATGCAAAGACACAGCAGTGTCTTACAGATGTTTCTATACCAAGCGCCTCGTTTCCTAGAGTTCTGTACTCATGACTGATTATGTTCCACAAGTCCTTCTCTGCAGAGAACCAACGATCATAAACAAAAGATTGGCTAAGCAGCATGGGAAGCGCTGTGCGGAGATAACTGCGATGTCACCATATCGGATCTGCTGACACACACCGGCATGAGTCACGTTTAGAACCCAACTCCGTCTGAGTCACCTCGAGCTCATCCCAGGTTGTTTTTTAATCTAGGACCTTCTGCTCGGTCACACCGTGCCGTAGTGCTTCAGTATAAAGTAAATAAAGAATGTTCTGTGTGCTGGACGCTGCGTTATTGTTGTGCTGAGTCTGCTTCCTTCTATAAGCCCCGCCTCTTCTGCTCCGTTGCGTGGTGCATGATTGGATGTGATTTGAGGCGACAACTCATTCTGATCTCAATGCTGGTTTCTCCCTTACACACACACACACACACACATACACACACACACACACGTTCATATACACAACATTCACTAACAAGTTGACTGAACTAAAGGAATCCACCGTCTGTTTTAGTCTGTGCTCCCCCCCCCCCCAACATACCACACACACACCCACACACACGCACACACACGCGCGCACACACACACGCGCACACACACGCATGGAAATGAGGCTTATCTAATTAAACGCACTGTTTTTATCCTGCCGATGGCTAGCATTGCTGGCATCGCTTAGCGTCCGTGCTAATCAAATAAGGAGTGATATCATTAAGTGAGTCACTGTCGTGCTTTACTGTAAATAGAAACAGTTACTTGGCTTCAGATAAACAATAACACAGATAACTTCTCAGGTTCCCTTCATCCCAATCCCCCGGTGTGACATTTAAGAATTATTTTGAAATTCGTGTGACGTTTATAGATGTGGTGAACGTTTCTGTGAGAAGTTTATATAACGGTTTATTTATGGAAGGAGTCTCCAGTGTCGGTTCTTTGGAACAGTTATGGTCAGTTATGGTAAAACCCCTGGAGAGATGGTGTTACAGGAGCGTAATTCTTGTTTTAGTGTTAAACTCGGTGTCATTGCACGTTCTCGTCACTGTTCAGTAAGAGCGGATGGTCCGGACCTGGGAATATTATTTACAGCTACATGTGATCTTCTCTATGGTTTTCCATGCCGATCTCAGTTCCCAGAAGTTGTTTGGCATTTAGAGAATGTTGATAAACAGGCACTCAGGTACTGCTTCCAAGGAAAAATCCCTTCTCGTAATCTTTCTTTACATCACCGCGGTGTCAGAGCCAGGAACGGCGGGGATCTCCCCCAAGGGATCCACACATCTCTTCCTGTTCTATTTCTAAGAAATGATGCCCAAATCCATGTAAATAGTGGAAGAATGAAGACAATCAGACTGCAGAATATCACCTGCTTCTTTCTTGGACCAAATAAGTTCACAAACAACAAAAGTACAGACGAAATATCGGATCGTGACTATCATGCACAAACATCACGGCGTCAAATATCAAGCTAATTATAATCTCTTTCACTAAAATTACACTAAATCTTCAATTACTTGACAAAATGCTTAAACCTAATCTTAGGGTCGCGGAAAGGCTGGAGCCTATCTTAGCCGACTCTGAGCGATGGCAGGGTACACCCTGAACAGCTTGCCTAGCTCTATCGCAGGTACACACAACCGTCCAACAAACAACCATTCTCACCCACGCTCACACCTAGGGGCAATTTGGAGCAGCCAATTAACCCACTCTGCAAGTCCTAAGGCTGTAGGTGGAAACCAGAGTACCCTGAGGAAACCAAGCATGTGGAGAACCACACACAGAAACACCCTTCTCAAGTCCGGGACTCAAACCCAAGACCTTCTTGCTGAAGGTGAACGTGTGTATGATGCTATAAAGTTTAGTATAGGATTAAATTCTGCTTGTGCCGTACACTAAAGTGTCTGTTAGATATTTTTAGGTACAGATTAAGATTACTGTGACCTCATGCTATCATCGTATCACTGTAGTAAATGATTATAATCTCTTATTTTTATGAAGAAATTCTGCACATGCTAATCGAAACGGCTCTGTAGAAACTGTAGACATGCTTGTAATTAATATCACAGCTTTGGTTTGTAGAGATTATCGATACGTTCACATATGAAAGAGGTGAAAGAACGCTATCAGTGAGCCGTACTGCAGTAAATCTCAGCAGCGAGCCGCAGCAGGAGCTCCATCCTTACGTTTATGTTATAATTAGTCGTGCACAATGAGATGAGATGAGGGCTGATTCATGCTGGGATCACTTCACTGTGGGCGTTTGGAGATACGACCCGGAACTGATAGAAATCACACAACAGGAGGCCATTTTGATCTCTAAAAAAGCCCAACAGTCCAGATCTTTCCTTCAAACACCGCGAAAGTAACGCAGAGAAAGAAAAACAGAGGGATCTGATCACCTGCAGAGACGGACTGAATAAGCGTGATGTTCACCAACTCCGAAAACCAACCAGTCTCTCTGAGGCCTCGGCTCACGTCGCAGACTTTAGATGGAAAAATTGGCTGATCGGATAAACGACTATGGTTCATGGCAAAGGGAACGTTTCATCTGCTTCATCGCAGTGAACTTTCTCCAAAAACATCCTTATAAATCCTCCTCCGAATTCTCAATCCTCAAAATAAATCTTTATCTCACTTTATTAGATTATCTCGTACTCATAGTACAGAAACTCATACCTTCATCCATTCACCAACCGTTTAATGAAGGCGTGGTACACACACATACACACTCACACACACACTCACACTTACTGGCAATTTGGAACAGCAAGTTAGACTAGTTAGCAGGTTAGAACATGTAAACTCCCCACAGAAATGCCCTCGTCGTGCCTGAGACTTGAGCCCAGGACATTCTCACGTAATCTCTGACAATTCATTTAATTCATTCGTTACTACGCATTACTGCACTATCACATTATAACAGTATCTCATATTCATATTCTCTCACACGAATATAATCACTAACTGATGTAATGCTGACACATGATCTCATATTCATCTCACATATCTCATACGTTTGTCCCTGTCAGTCAGCAGGATCATCAAACACAATTTCATAATCATACACTACATCATATATCTCATTTTCATATCTCATATTCATACACTACATCATATATCTCATATTCATATCTCATATTCATACTCTACATCATATATCTCATATTCATATCTCATATTCATACACTACATCATATATCTCATATTCATATCTCATATTCATACACTACATCATATATCTCATATTCATATCTCATACTCATGTGTTATCTTATACTGATATACGGAACTATCTCATTCTTGTATTATCTCACATTGATGTTTCGCCACAACCACAGAACAAATGCAAATATCTCAGTCTCTGGAATTGTATATATTTCTATATTATTTTTATTGGAAATGCAGCTTAGTTCTAGTTTCTATTTTTATATTTCACGATGATTTTACAGTTTGCAGTAATGCAGATCCTGTTCTGTCTTCTCTTGATGCAGGCGGCTTTATGATCACACACTGATGTCATGTTTATTTTTATAGTTTTTTGTTTGGAGGTAGGACGCTGAAACTCCTGTCACACTCTCCAGATCAAACTAATGGAATGACGGACCAACCTGTACAGCTCTGCTTCCTCCCTAATGTCTTTTATTATTATTATTATTATTATTATTCTCTCTCTCTCTTTTTTTTGAAAGCACTCTCATCATCTGCAGTTTGGTAAAAACCAAACACGTCAGCGATCCGTCCCCGTCCCGCGTTCCCTGTCCTGTTCCGTCTCTATTGATCAGCACGCTATTCAGTTTCGATTCCAGCCAGTGACATGTGCTCTCTTTCTTCTCTAATATTATCCTATCACACATTTTCCCCGAACCACCATTCTCCAACAGGAAGTGCGTTTTCCACACTTTGTGTCAGAGGTTTTTGTTTACTGTGCCTGAACCTTAAACATGCTCTAGATCAGGTTTTAATGATACACAACACTGCAGAATTTTTACATTTATTCAGATTTTAAATTAATAAAACCAAAGTTCTGCGAAGGTGAACTCAAAAAACTACAAAGTCAGATGACTTTACCAAAGAAGTTAGCCACCCCGATTGATTAGTTTAAGCTCCGCCCACACTGATTAGGACCTGTCTGGCAATCAGTAAAAATCATGACAAGTAGAATGAATTAATGTGCATTTGAGTAGCGTAGCGTAGCGTAGCCTGGCGTAGTGCAGCAGAGTGCCTTGCCTACCCGATCTTCCAGGATGGACCGGTGGATGTGCAGAATAAACACTGTGACGGATCGAATGAGGGCTCTCTGCAGGTTGTTCCCCAAATTCATCACCATTCTTTCACTGAGATCTTCATCCTTCAACTTTCACATCCGCCGTGATTAATCTTCCCCACTGTCTATCATTCTGCTCGTCTCTCTCATTCTGAACTCTCTCTTTCTCTTTCTCTCTTACTGTCTCTCTTTTGTTGCTATTACTGTAAAGGTGGCAAGCTGAGGCTCATCTAATGCACCGTGACACACACACACACCCACACACACACAAAAAACAAAAGGTAGAAAACACCCTTTATAAATACAAGGTTAGCAGGAATGTGGAGGTGTGGAAAGAAGCATGTATTCATAACACACACACACACACACACACACACAGTATATGAGTATTCCAAGACAATTCAAATATATATAAGGATTAGTGTATCATTATATAAGTTTGTACTTGATTTTGTTAGTATGTGTGTGTGTGTTTGTGTGTGTGTGTGTACATGTGTGTGTGTGTGTGTGTGTACGTGTGTGTGTGTGCGCACG
>JBCNYG010000019.1:32485626-32497764 GCA_039654305.1 Porochilus rendahli
CGAGCTGGGAATCGAACCCAGGACCTTCTTGCTGTGAGGCGGACGTGCTAACCACTACGCCACCGTGCCGCCCCTACTCCCGAGCATGTGGTATTATAATGTTATAATGTTAGCACAGCTCAAGCTTTCCATACTACTCTTTTAGGTTAGTTTCACTTATTCAGCCTCTAGGATATGTGCAGTTTATATTTGCTTACTGACCTGCCTCTCTGCAAAGACCTCATTCTTGCATTGTCAGAGTTGCAGACATTTACACTGATCAGCCATAACATTAAACCACTGACAGGTAAAATGAATAACATTGATTATCTCATTACTGTGACACCTGTCAACGGGTGGGATTTATTGGGCAGAGCATAAACAGTAATTTCTTGTAGATGATGTGCTAGAGGCATGAAAAATGGGTAAAGGAAGGACTTAACCAAGGGGCCAGTCTCTGATGGCTAGTATGTTTTCCTAGGTATGCAGTGGTTTGTTGCTACTTAAAGTGTTCTAAGGAAGAACTAGTGAGCTAGTGGCAGAGTCATTGGTGAGCAAGATCACTGATACGTGTAGGGAGTGAAGGCTAACTCATCTGGTTGGATTCCACAGAAGAGCTATTTTAACACAAATTGCTAAAAAACACACTTGGCACCTATAGCACCTACAGTGGCCACATGACTAATACAATTGTACCATGGAGCAGTGGAAGAAGGTGGCTTGGTCCGATTAATCAAATTTTCTTTTGCATCATGTGGACAGGTATTACTTGGAAGCACACCTTCCAAGGTCTTGTGGAGTACAGGTCAAAGCTATTTTGCTGGTGCACGGGATACTTGCACAATATTAGGATTTAATGGTATGCCAGATCAGTGTATATCTCTAAACATACATAAAATTACATGAAGGGTTTCCCAAGGCCTACAACTAGCTTTTAGGCTACAGCCGGAAAGACCTTTACAATCTTTCAGCATTAATGAGCTGTTAATAATAGCTTGGCCCATTATATCCATATAACGAGTAATAATTTCATGGGCATGCCATCAAGGATAGGGCAATTTGTGCTTTCTCATTAATTTAGCAGCTGTATATTCAATCTGGTTAAACCCTTCTAAAGCCTCACTTTACCCATCTTCTACTCAGAAAGTATGATTTCCTAAAGTGTGCATTTTTTTAAATCTCTTAACACTATTTAAAGTGCAAATGGATAGTGTCTATTGCTGAGGGTGTTTTATTCTCGTATAAAGAATTGTATTTAGAATACCTGTTTTTGTACTTCACCATCCTCAAGTCCTTTCTCATTACCCCTTAATGATCCAGTCCATCTAACTGCGTAAGTGCAGACAGCTATTTTGGTTAGTTCTGTTCCAAGAAGAGAAGGCAGACGGAGACCTTTGCCTCTTCACTCTAACCTACATGATAAGTGTTCTTCTTCACTTTCATTGCACACATTTATGTCTCTACTGTAAAAGAAAAGACAGGTTAGAGCCAGCTATAAAAACAACAATTTAGATGAGAGGTACACTAAACACCTGTGCTTGAATGAAGTGAAAAAGTGAATTGTGTATTGGGGGATGGCCAATATTTTTGGTTACCAAACACTGGACTCAAAATGGCAGATTGCAATGGTGTGTTAGACAAAAGCTGTGATATTGATCAATCAAACAATGGGAAGTTGATGATCTGCACATAAGACATTATGTTACTCTGTTACACGACTAAATTTACCATTTACTGCTGTGTGTAAAAGTCATGTAAAGAAAACAAACCCTTGCATGAAACCGTGCAGAAATCACCAATGTGTACATTGTTAAATTATAGAGATCGGTGGAAGAACTACATTGAATATTAAATACTTGAGCGTTGATGATATAATTTATGCATATAATTATAATTTAATATATCACACTGTCAGAACTTTTGCACTAACCAATAGGCCCAAAGTGTAATGTTGGGTTACAGATTTACATTGTAATTTCCCAAACAAAACAAGCTTAATTTTTATCCAACTCTTACATCCATCTGGATTTATATTTTCTGGGTTTATCTTTTCTGGAGTTATCCTCTCTGGGTTTATGTTCTCAAATGTGTACTAAGCAAACTGTGGCTCAGATGTGCGTACACTTTTTTTTTTGCTTTTGCTTCTTCTCAAACAGTTGTTCTCCCACCACAATGCTCAGATTCCCTCAACTGAAGCGTATAATGGCTAGTACAACAGCTAATAATAGCACACTGTGCATGACCCTGAAAATCCACACATTCATAAAAATAGGGAAACTTAATCTGAATGCAATAATTTGTAAATTTATTAGTCAACCAGACATGGATTTTAGGATTATGAATGCTTCATATATATGTCTCATATTAATTAGAAAATTAGGCAATTTTCAACAGCTAGGACTGTATGTGGGGGCATGTGGGTTATCAGGTTAATGCATGGGGCCACAGAATTTATGGCTGAAAGCTTGCCTTTAATGAATGATACAAAAACACTGCACTACTTTTCTTTGTAATGCTGCTACCCAAAATTCTTGACCTAGAAATCTTGCGCAGGCACACTTCACTTATTGCCCTTAGATTAAGATAGTTTGCCAAAGATCTGAACAGTGTCAGAGTTTTCCACAGATTTCAACAGCAAATGACTTGTTTAAGAATAATAGTGATACACCATGAACCAAATATCTAATAAAGTTGCAGTGGTTATGCATCATAAATAAAAACACTACAAAACCGTCACCATGCCTTTGGTATACAGTAGGTGAACCCTATATATCATAAATATCATGCTGTGTATGGCATGATATCATATATCCCATAAAGTATTGTATGACTGATACCATATAAGGTCATTCATACAAGACGCAGCAAAGGCATGGACTAAAAGCATTTGAAGAAAGGATTTTGAACGATCCTCTTGGAGAAGCCTCATACTTTTTCTGCACCATATACAGTGTACAGAAGACGTGGCTGAACCTGAATACATTGTTCGGATTGAATAGGTAACGTGTTCTAAATGGATACAAATACAAAATGGAATAGAAGGTGAACTATTCATAAGATTTCCCCCTGATGGCAACTATGGCAACAATATTAGGAAATCCTTCAGAAAGGTCCCATCTCATTAACATGACAATGATTTGGGTGAGTTTGCTACTGTCAGAATGAAGAGAGACTATCATAAAGTCAACAGATGTAATGGCACAGTGATACATGGTAGAGCAAACGAGAAGTGGAGTTTAACTATTGTAACCCAGGGAGTAATATTACATCAGCTCAGCTTCAATTTTGGCAATCAACAGTAAGAAGTAACTACTGACACTAAGTTTGGAGCTCAGTGTCTATAATTTAAGGTATGGGTTTGTTAGAATTGGTTGTTTGGCTCAGCTTTTTATTATCTATCCAAATGTTTTCAAATTTGTTAAATGATGGTCACAACAGTGGCCCTGGACACCCCCTTGCTGGGAGGTGAACATGTTAACCACTACGCCACCGTGCCTCTCTAAATGTGTAATAATTTGGCAAAGTTGGTTTGCATTATGGTGACCACTGGAAACTTTATGCTAGGTAGTAAATATTTTTTATGGTTTTAGATCTGAGTTGTTGCATTATATTTACCAGTTTAATCACACACAGTACAAGTAAGGTGTATTAATTCTTTACCTACTGTTTGACTAATGGATTCTGTTGATTCATTTTCAGGTTTGATCTTTGGAAATGGGAAGGTGTGCATTGAAACTGACAGTATAGCAGCCAAGTCTAAACAGACATGTAGCACTGCAGGTCAGATTACCCAGCATTCTAACCATAAGAATCTGTTTATTAGTGTGTCTTTACCATCAGGAGTTTTCTTCAAATAAAGAGGAGAAAACAGGACAAAAAGTATTCTTCCTATATAAATGAAAAGTTGATAAGCCTTAAATTTGTTCTTTTACATTCAAGGCATGCTATTTAGAAAAAGAAGTTTCAGTGAGTGGCACAATAGTGCAGCAGGTTACATTGCTCTCTCACACATTTACAGGGTCACTGGTTGAGTCCTCAATTTGGAGTTACTGTCTGTGTGGTGTTTTTCATGTCCCTGTCGATTTCCTCTGG
Organism: Porochilus rendahli; assembly: GCA_039654305.1. Taxonomy (NCBI): domain Eukaryota; kingdom Metazoa; phylum Chordata; class Actinopteri; order Siluriformes; family Plotosidae; genus Porochilus; species Porochilus rendahli. The sequence continues at coordinate 32,489,698 of JBCNYG010000019.1, forward strand.
GATCGCCAGTGTCCTCTTATCTCCCAAAGAACATACTGATAGGTTGATTGGCTATACAACATGTCCCCTAGGATCGTGGGAGTGTGTGTGTGTGGTCTGCTATGATGAACTTATGTCCCATACAGAGTGTATTCCCATTTCACATACAGTGCTTTGATGATTCACATGAGGCTCCAGGCCCACAAAGACCCTGACTAGGATAAAGCTATGATTGAAGATGTGTGTGAAATCTAGCCTTTTTCACACTGCCTTCAGGAACGGGACATTTGTTCCTCCAGTGGAAGATGTGATGATTTTGATCTCTTTGGTTATCTTTGTGAGCGTCACGGTGGCGTAGTGGTTAGCATGTCCGCCTCACAGCAAGAAGGACTGGGTTCGATTTCCAGTTCGGGCGTTTCTGTGTGGAGCTTGCTTGTTCTCCCTGTGCTTGCGTGGGTTCATCAGGGTACTCTGGTTTCCTCCGGCAGTCCAAAAACATGCACAGTAGGCTAATTGGCTGCTCCAAATGACCCATAGGTGTGTGAATGGTTGTGTGAGTCTTGGCCCTGTGATGGCCTGGCGAGCTGTCCACTGTGCACCCCGCCCTCACCCAGAGTCGGCTGAGATGGGCACCAGCCTCCCCGTGACCCTTAATAGGATTAAGTGGCTTAGAAAATGAATGAATGAAAGAATGGATATATCTGTTTGCTTTTCGTCTGATGTAATATTGTGTGATACTTCCCATTCTAATCAATAGATATATAATCTATAGACATGTAGATCCCATTCTAATCAATAAACATATAAAGGGAGCACACTGTCCCCAGACAACCTGATATGATAAAACACCTTAGTTAACAGGTAGATTAAATTTACAGAAGTGTTTAACATTGGTATACTTGTCAGAAGAACATCAGCAATAATGTACTGCTTTAAGAAAAAGGCATTTGTGTTGGATTGTGTGTTCTTTTTTTTAAATGCTATTAATTTGACCATTTTTGCTTGCTTTCACCTTGTTTGTCTGGAAAAGCTTTTATCTCTGATTTAGTACTTGTAAGTGATCTTGGCATGAGGCATTTTGTCAAAATCCCTCTCTGGCTATAGACCAAAGCTTTTTCTGCTTTTATTTTGCCAAACTCTGGTCTGGAATTGCATGTTTTTTATTATTATTATTATTATTTTCTTTGGGTGTGTAATGTATAAAATAGGCCTTAAAATGTAAACTGTTACTGAAAGTAAAAACAGCCATTTCACACCAAGAATACTCCTGACCAATATATAGTACATATTAACGAAGTGAGATATCAATGGTCCTTTTCACCTATTAAACAACATACTGTATGAATTACATATTTAGATGTACATAATAGTTTGTGACCCCATCTGTAAAAACCTGGCCAAAGTAAAAAAATTATATATATATATATATATAATAAAATTCAGTATTGGTAAGCATGTAGATCTATAAATGTCTGCTTCTTGTCTGCCTGCCTTGGCAGTCCCTGATTGCCCCTAAGTTTGAATATGGAAGCCCTATGTTGGACTGGCGGGCTGTCCAGGGTGTACCCCTTTACCTGGAGTTGGCTGAGATAGTCTCCAGCCTTCCAGTGACCGTTGTAGGACTAAGCAGCTTGGAAAATCAATGAATGAGGCAACAAGAGCTGATGACATGAGACAGCAATTCGCTTCCCTCGCGAGGCAATTTGCATGTCGTTCAGCGTCGAAGCTCATCGCTTCCTGTGTGCATGCTCCTTTACTCTCACTTTTCCTCTGTGTTTTTGCTTCTTCATCTTCTTGCCTGAACACCTGTATAAGTCACTTGAGGCTTTTTTTATACTCCGACACAAGATTGAATTGTTCTTTTAAGCGAGTTTGCACAGGTGCAACATGATTGGTAATCAGGGTGTTGTGGTTTGAAAGCCAGTGTTTCTAGGTGAACAAAGCATGCTAAATGATGCAATCTGTGTTCAAGGAGTTGCAAATCTGTGATATAGCATGATAGCTAAGTGAGATCAATGGAATTATTTTTAGAGTATAGCAGTTTGGAGTCATGCTGTTGAGACATGAGCTGCACATTTTCAGAATTGTGTGCATAGTTACATTTTTTGGGGGGGTTTAATACCGTAATTTTCATCTCACACATACAACACTAAACCTAAAATTCAGAGTGCAGCATTTGTGCTTTGTGATTTTTAACCAAGGTTTTACATTTCTGCGAAGCCCAGCTCAGCATTGTGAAAATTCCACATCATCACTAAATGCAAACATCATATTATTTGCAATATGCTGTTAAAGCAGTTTGTTGTTTGTGGTGAACACACATTATTTGTTGTTGTATTTATGACTTTGCTGCAGCTATTCTTGCCTCAGCTTCAGAAAGGATAAACTCTATTACGGAGGCTGTCAACACCATCACCCAAACTGTCAGGTATATTATAGACACAACTAGCAACAAGAGCTGTACCTAAGAGTCCTCTCAGCCCCTGAGCCGCCCACCATAAGGCTTAAATGTTTCCTTCAGGTTTCCAGTTTCCTCACACAGTTCAAAGTGTTTTGGCCCTTGGATGGACTGTCTGGCTACCCTCCCTTTGTCCAGAGCTGGCTGAGATAGGCTCCAGCCTCATCGTGACTCTGGTAGGATTAAGAATTAATATAATAATCAATCAAAGCAATTCAAATATAGGCATGGCAAATATCGTTTCGTGAATTTAAGGCTGGATTTGACACGGGCTCAGTTCGGATAAGACTAGACCCATTGTAGCTTCTGATTCCTGTTCTTAACTGTTAGGAGTAAAAACCTGATGTGGTTTCTTTCGGTTGTAGCCCATCAAGGCATGACATGTTGTGATTCCTGAGATGTTTTGTTGTTGTTTTTCATCACAGGTGTAAATGATGGATATTTGAGTTACTGTAGAATTTCCATCACCTCGAAGCAGTCTGGCATTTCTCCTCTGACCTCTCTCAAGAGCAAAACACTTCAGCCAATTCCTCTCTTATCTTGTTCATTCCAAAATATAACAGAGGCACTGTCGGATGAATTGTTTATTTATTTTTAATATTTTCCCCGTGAAATTTGGACAATCCCACGATGTTCATTAAAAAGTATGATAGAGGACACAGTAAAACAAGCTGAGCCTGCCAATCTACCTGCATTCAAGGGCTTTCTATGTCAAACATGTACCCCGTGCTATAATCCCAAATCAGATCAAGCTGGGGCGCTGTGTGATAATTCAAATGAGCACTGAAAACAATGATTGTGAATAATCTTTGACCTGCATTACAGCAAAACCATACAACAGCCCATTATTTAATGTCTTAATTCATAAGATTTGACTTATTAAAATAAACACTCATTATAATTTAGCTTCTTGAAAAGCATTTCAACCAGGTGGATACAGTGACAAATTTACCACTCTATCATATTTTCATTTCTTTTCTCAACATCTAAAAGATGTGTAGAAAGTCACCAAGAGATGATGCAGTTTGTCCCATTCTTCCTGCATACAGGTCTTTAGGTGTATAACAGTACAGGGTCATTGTCCCAGTTTTTGTTTTTTAAATTCACAACACGTTCTTTATTGGAGATGGGTTGGGACTCCAGGCGGGACAGTCCAGCACATCACGCGTTGAAAGTCACAATACTATTTCATTGCTTTTATTCGACATTATTAGCCCTCAATTACCCCCAATCCAATTTTTGGAATGTGTTGCAGACATGAAGTATATGAATGAATATATGAAAGTATATGAATTAACAAAGGACACGAAGTTAAAATATGAGTTATCTTGCATTCATATTGTCTACAATGAAATACGGGTCAATGTAAATTAACAAATCTCTGCTTTCTTTTTGGGCCGGCACAGTGGTATTGTGGTTAGCATGACTTGTGCTTCTTTGAGTTTCCTCTGGGTACTCCTGTTTCTTCCCACAGTCCAAAGACATGCACATTGGGCTAACTGGCTGTTCCAAATTGCCCAAAGTTATGGTATGGATGTGATTGAAAATGGTTGTGTGTGTTGTCCTGTGATGGACTGGTGAGCTGTTTAAGGTATACTCCGCCTTCTCCCAGTATCAGCTCAGATAGGCACAGCCTTCCTGAGAGGCTAGGAGTCAAATGAACCTTTTCATTTTTATTTGCGTTTTTCATATCTTCCCAAGCTTTTCTGATTGGAGGTTGTAGTTCCCCTAATGCTATCATTATGTGTGTATGCATTAGTATGTAAACTTTTTACATAAACTCTGTAAACCAGCATGTGTATAAATTTCTTTATATGTAAATGTTTCTTTTTACATATTGAACTGAGAATACTGGAGATTAGTGCCAGTTGTTATCCTCCCAACATATTGGGTAGAAAGTGAACAGCCAGTTCTCAAAGTTGCTATGTTGGAAGCAGGAAAAATGGGCAAGTGTAAGAATCTGAGTTACTTTGACCAGTGTCACACTGCGATGGCTAAACGACTGGATCTATTCATCTTCAAAAAAGCTAGTCCTGTGGAATGTTCTGGGTACCAGTATTAAGTTCCTACAAAAGGTAAACCAAGGGAAGACTTCCAGTGAACTGGCAAGCGTGTCATGTGCTCAAAGCTTACTGATGTGCATGGGTAGCAAAGGCTAGTATGTCTGTGCTGATCCCACAGAAGAGCGACTGTAGCACAAACTGCTGAAACTCTTAATGCTGGTGATGAAAGAAAGGAGTCAGAACACACGATGCATCGCACTTGCTGTGTATGGAGCTGACTAAACACAGAGCAGTCAGGTAGTTTTAATGTTAAGGCTGATTGGTGTATATTATTATGGAATACATATGTTGATATTAGCTTTGTGTACATTTTCTTAGAGCAGGTTTTTAAATATTCCCATTAGCATATACTTATTGAGTCATGTTCCACCATAGAGTCATGAGCGTAATATTTATAGCTTAGCACAAACTGGATCTTTCTTTCCCTAACATACACAATTGCACAGAATGGGGAATGGGTGAAATTTCAAACCAATAGACAGTTCCTTGCTTCCTCCTTTGTATCATTACGTGTGAAATGTGAAGACACGAATATTTAATCCCCCTTTCCCCTTCAACCGCTAAAGTGCTCCCAGAAAATGATCTAATTTCCCAAAGTGTCTGCAAGGACATACGCTACTAAATGTTTCATTTCTTTTCCTCCTTTCTGTCTTTTCTTTTCTTTTTCTTTTTTTAACCACATTTCCTTAATTACTGAAATAAGATTCATGAGTGAATGCAAAGTTATTTTGTTGCATAACATTCACCAGTGAAAGCGGTTTGATTTTATCGGCTGTTGCATTAATGCAGATGTCAACCGTTGCCATCTGTACACTTTGTGCAGAACCAATTCAAGCTACCTAGCGCTACTTTCTTCAACTGTTTATAAATTGCATTATTTCCACTTTTTAATTAATGTTTCCATAAAGCTCCGCTCTCAACAGTTTTTTTTAAATAGGTGTTAAGCAGGAAAACTTCTCCACTTGGAATTCTAACCACATGCATAATTGTATTTCTACTTCAATGTCACAGAATAGACTTCTCAATGTTGAAATTAGTTTTGAATCTAATTCACACACACACACAGACACACGCACAGCTCGATATGCACATTCACATACACATCAAACTCAATCTGTCGATGGCCCAGTCATTTTCGATGGTTTTTAATATGTGTGCACATAAAGAAATAAGAAGATCTAATGAAATATCAGAAGAATGGTTCTTTCAAGAGCAATAACAAATTCCTCACTCACACACTGGTAGATACTGTATTGATGTAATATTTATTCCCTAAGGGAAAGCATTGTAAAACTATACCCATGTGTACAACAGCGGTTAATAATAGTCAACTGTATTTCTCTAAATGTTATAAAGACATAAAGGATGTGATTATCCACCCAAATGGTAGAAAATTAAATCCTGCCCTTTACTGTGGGACATTTTAACTTCTAAAGGTTTATTATGATTAGCAGTAGCAGAAAGTGTGGCCCGGTGGTAGGGTGCTGGCTTACTGGTGCAAAGGCGGGGGTTCACGCCCCACTATCACCGACTTGTTACCGCTGTCCCCCCAGTGCAGCTAACTGGGTTATTAAAGGTCAGCCATGTCTCTCATTGTCTGTAGTGAGAGGCATATAAAAGAACCATTGCTGTTGTTCATAGTGTGGTTCTGCCCTGCAATGGCCTAGTGAGCTGTGCAGGATGTACTCTGCCCTCGCCCAAAGTGGGCTGAGATGGGCGCCAGCCTCCCTATGACCATAATTAGGGTCAAGAGGTTCAGAAAGTTTTTAAACAAATAAAATAAAAACAATTTCAAATGCGGAAACACATTGGGCAAGTTTAGCCAGTAATCTCAGTTTTTGAAATCACTTTGCTGACATTAATAAATACTTTTTTGCTGGTTTATTTATTAGTTTAAACATAGAATAAGAATCGCAAACATGCTAAATATTAGTTACTCATTCACTCTCTTACTAATTTGCCAAACCACTTAATTCTACTAGGGTCGCGAGGAGGCTAGAGCCTAGCCCAGCCAACACTGTACGTAGGTGGGGTACACACTGAACCGCTCACCTGACCATTGCAGGGACAACACATACAACCATTCACACTCACTCAAGGGACAATTTGAAAAAGTCAATTAGCCTAATATGAATATCTTTGGCATGAGAAAGAAAACCCAGAGGAAACCCACGTGAGCATGAGGGAACATGCAAAGTCCACACAGAAACACCTGAGCCCGGGACTCAAATGCAGGATCTACTTGTTCAAAGGTAGACGTGCTTAAAAGTACAGCACTGTGCCAGCCTAAATGTAAGTTAGCCACCATGATAATGGCATGAAGACATTAAAACAGATATATTTGCGTGATAATAGACATGTTAGTCTATTAAAGGTGACATTAAATATAAATGAAAATAACAAAGGAGTCAGTAAATATAAATGAAAAATAAAATAAAAAAAATATTACCTAGATTCTTCCTAGAATCTTCTGGAAACTGGATGATGCAACTTCATGTTACGATATTTCATGAATGAATACATTTAGCCCCCAGTGCAGCTAACTGGGTTATCAAAGGCCAGCCATGTTTCTCATTGTCTGTGATGAGAGGCGTGTGAAAGAACCATTGCTGGTGTTTGTAAAGAGTAGGCTGCATTGCCGTCAGCATGTTTCTGCCCTGCGATGGCCTGGTGAGCTGTCGAGGGTGTACTCAGCCTCGCCCAGAGTCTGCTGACATGGGCGCCAGCCTCCCCGCCACCCTAATTAGGATTAAGTGTTTCAGAAAATGAATGAAAGATGAATGCATTCAGGTAAAAACATTGAGTGTTTCCCATTTTCTCCTTTTATTTTTCATAACCTATAATTGATGACTCATGGATTTCAAGATTTAACGTTTTTCATCGTAAGGTTTTTGTGAAGGACACTTGAGAGTCTTTTGAAACAGAAATGATTACATATTTTGTAACAAGAGGATCCCCATTATATATCTATAGGAGGCTAGTAAAATAAACCAGCAGCCTACAATTACAATCTTTCAACAGTTCCTGTGTTGTTTCTGTTGGAATGCAAGAATTAGTACATAATAATCCATCAGTAAATGAGATATATATGTGTAAATTGAATGTGAAATTTTAATTTTGTGCTACTTATGTGCTTTTTATTATGGGTTAAGCAATGCAATAACAAAAAGCAGTATTTTAAGTCTTCCAGTGCATTTGCAATACTTCTTGACAACACCACTAATGATGCCTGACCCACTGAGTTGGGTGGGGAGTAGCATGTGCTTGAAGCCAGTAGCAGAGATTAATGTCAGCCCTCCAATACTGAAAATACATCCACTCACTCTCACTCACTCAATTGCCGAACCACTTAAGTCATCTAGGGTCACAGGAAGGCTGGAGCCTATCCCAGCCAACTCTGGGCGATGGTAGGGTTCACCCTGAACAGCTCGCCAGACATGGCCAACACACACACACACACACATACACACACACACACACACACACACACACACACACACACACACACACCCCCATCAAGAGTCGCTTTGTAGCACCCACTCTCTCCCTCGCCACCTCGCCCCCCTT
>JBCNYG010000019.1:32602613-32616730 GCA_039654305.1 Porochilus rendahli
AAATATATAAACATGGCTGTAGATTAACATTTTAATAATGACACTTTGAATCAATAGTATTGTTTAAATATTACAGAAATGATATCAGAATACATGTTAATTAATCTTTTTTTTCCTTTTACCTGAAATGGTCAGATTTATATTTCATAATTCCGGAGTGGACAAATTTATAACCAAGCTCTGTAGGTAAATTAAGAGTTCAGCATGCTGCCCAGTCCCATGTTTTGGCTCCATGATTGGGAATCATTTAAATCATGAACCCACTTAACCTTTAGCGACAAAGTGCCAGATTTTACTAAGCATCCACAATGAACATGAAGCCGCAATTATTTAAAAAGCACAGACATCAATTCTGTAGGTGACCTACTGAGAATCAATTAATAAACACAGACTAAGTCTGTTAATTTTAATAATGATCAATGCAAGCTATTAAAATCAGCACAAACCAGCACAGGGTAAGCCCTATAGAACAACGCACCTTGGTAATTAATATGCTCTGAGATTATATTATGCAATATATCTTTCTCTGGTATTCCAAATAAATTAACAAAAAAGAAGCAAGAAAATTTTTTCATTCTAGGGCTCTTTATTATTGTGCCACATTTCTGAAAACATAGTTGCACTTTCCTGAGTGTGCAGTGGGACCTTTTCAAGCACATACATTATAGTTTGAAGAGTTTGAATCAAAACAAAAATCTATGCTGTCTGTGCTTAACTCTGCCTCTGCGCATAACTGCACAATCCCTGCACTGACAGACAACTGCACAACGCATGCACACTCTCAACCTCTCTGCAAAATGAAGACACGTTCTTTGTGGCATTAAATAATAGCCCAATTGACATTAAATTGAGTACTGCAAACCACAGTACAGTGCCCTCCAGAATTATTGACACCTTTATTGAATATGAGCAAAACAGGCTATGAAAAAATGTCTTAAATACTCATTTCATTCAAAACATTCACACAAATCAAAACTTTAATTCAAGTAACAAAACTGAAAAAATTCTTATCATGAAACAAATATTTTTCTCAAATTATTGGCACCCATTATTTAATATTTTGTGCAGCCTCCCTTTGCTAAGACAACAGCTCTGACTCTACTCCTATAATGCGTGGTGAGGTTGATAAACACATGGCACGGATCTGAGACAATCCCTCCATGCAGAATCTCTCCAGATCCTTCGGATTCCGAGGTCGACACTTGTGGACCCTCGTCTTTAGCTCATCCCACAGATTTTATATAAGGTTTTGGTCGGGGGACTGTGATGGCCATGGCAAAACCTTTATTCTGTGGTCAGTGAACCATTTTTGTGCAGATTTAGAGGTGTGCTTTGGATTATTGTCCTGCTGGAAGGACCAACCACGGCCCATTTTAAGCTTCCTGGCAGAGGCTGTTAGGTTTTTATTTAATATCTGCTGGTGTTTGATGGAATCCATGATACCATGTATCCTAACAAGATATCCAGGGCCTTTGGAAGGAAAACAGCCCCACAACATCAAAGATCCACCGCCATACTTCACAGTGGATATGAGGTGCTTTTCTGCATGGCTATCTTACTATCTATGCCAAACCCACCTTTGATGTTTGTTGCCAAAAAGCTCTATTTTGTGTTATCTGTATTAACTATTGTCTATTTTATATTTATTTTAAGTCTCATCTGACCGTATAACCCGGTCACACTGAAAGCTCCAGTAACGTTTGGCAAACTGTGCGTGCTTTAGTTTGTTGTTGATTGACAGCAGAGGCTTTTTTCTGGCAATCGTTCCAAACAAGTTGTGGTGTCTGATGGTAGTTTTGGAGACTTTCTGAACCCATAACTTAACTAACCTCTGCAATTCTCCAGCTATAATCCTTGAAGATTATTTTGCCAGTCAAACCATCCTACTCACTCTTCCAGGCTGATTCTTTATATCTCCTGTCATGTTAAAATTTTTTAATTATTGTTCTGACAGTGAAATAGGTATTTTTAACTTTTGGGTAAATGTTTGGGTATCATTTCCTAATTAGTGCAGCTCAACAACTTTCCGTCGGACATCAGCACTGTGTTCTCGGGTCTTTCACATAGTGATGAATGACTAAGGAAATTTGGCTCACCTCATATTTACACCCCAGTGAAGCAGGAAGTCATGGTTAACCATTTAAGAGCTCTTAATCAAACAGGTGAACTTAAAAATGTAAAACATGACTGGAAAGTTAGACTTTAATTATAAGATTTTCTGTGGGTGCCAATAATTGTGGCATGCATGGTTTGGAGAAAAAACTTGCTTTACTGAAAACATTTTTTTTTTCTTTCGATAATTTTACTTCAGTGAAAAGGGAAGACTTTTTGTGAATACATTGGGTGAAAGTCCAAGAGGATAAACAGCAGAGGCATTTCTTCAAAGCCTGTTTTGCTCATATTCATTGAGGATGCAAATAATTCAGGAGAGCACTGTAAGTCATGTTCCCTCCCAAAATTCTGTGATTGAAAAGGGAAACTCCTGTGAATACATATGGAATGAGGTTGGCTGCAAAAATAATTGTGTGCATGCGCTTTGCTTCATATCTTTGGCAAATACTGACAATAGTTTATCATTATCATTATTGGTTTTGTTATTAGCATTAATATAATCATTAATACTATCATTATTATTATTATTATTATTATTATTATTATTATTATTATTATTATTATTATTATTATTGTTATTATTATTATTTTTTTATTTCATTATTATTATTATTATTATTATTATTATTATTATTATTATTATTGGATATTTTACAATTCGTATGAACCATTTTGCCTTGGTTAAGCTTGATTTCACAAAGAAACATATAACAAGTTTTGCAAAAATGTTCTGATATTGCGCATCCATTTGAATTTTACACTAACACAAATCTGTATTTTAATTTTACAGTGTGTTAGTTATTACAAATACAAGGGTGGTTGTTTTTACAGTATACACTGTATCTATGATTTACTGCTATTACACTTCGGAGTCAGATCCGAGTGACTCAGGGGTATGCTTTAAACAGGCGTAAGAGGGTCATCTTTTAGTGTCCTTGCTTCTAGCTAGAGAAGTGATCTAGTAGTTTATGTGAGCAGGTCACCTTCAATAATCAGCTTAAGTGTTTGCCCTCTGCCCCTGAATTCACAAACCTTCAGATTTATGCATCATTAGTTGAATAAACTGAGAATTTCTTTTAAAATATGCACTGAGCAGCACAGGTGAAGTGTCTGTCTGACAGATTGGGCTTGTCTGCTCAGTGCAGCTTGTATTTCCATCGTTCTTATGTTAACTTGCTCAGGGGTGGATGAAAGATGTGTCGTAACTTGGGTGGCATGTAGAGGGTTGGCGCCTCTAATTGCTGCCATTGCAGATGAAGTGGCTCTGAAGCTGTAACTCTGCTCAAGGCACTGTATGCTTCACAGATGTGGGTGCACGGTCTTCACTGCTGAATTTTTTTTAACAGTAATTGACATTGCAGTTTAAAAAACGTATTTGGTATTTATAACAAATCCTCAGGATTGTTCTCTTTGTGCCTGCCTAAATGAGAATTGCTACTAAAAAGACTTAGTTTCTCAACAAGTTCCCACTTGTATTTCATTCATAGTCTGGTTGATATTGCGCCCAACCCCCAATACACCCCCGCCCCCCACCCACCCACACACACACACACACACACACACACACACACACACAAACACACACAAATAATAATGACAAATTGGTGCATTGTGAATCTATTTTCTTGGGGACAATCATTCCAGATGTGGTCCTGACCTAGGTGACCCTGATTACAGAAGGGAGGAAAAGAAGCCTGGTGTGACATGTTGATCAATACGTATTTAAAATCCCATTATGTCCACCATCTCACCATGGATGCCTCGTTAATGTAATTACAAAGGCAAAATGGCCTCTTAAATTACTGCAACACCAAGCCCTTGCTGACTTTCCAATGTCAGATCCATTCACATGTGAGTGATGTCATCAAGAGGTGATGAAGTGCCTTTAAATAAATGTAGCATTGTGGGTTTTTTTATTGGAACAAAATAAATATTTGTTTACTTATTAGTTATGAAAGAAAATGAATAGTGTACTATACTCTTACCCTGGCTGCTGATGTGTAGGCAGCGTTACATTCCTGAGTAGCACGACCTTTACTAGACCTGTAATTTAAACCTTTTCATAGAGTTTTTAAAAAGTGCAGTAGTTGTAGTATAGGCTTCACAAGGTCACAGCACATTTTTGCCGTGTATTGCAAGTTACAGCTAGTCATCAATCATATATTCCGTACCTTAATGTACCTTTATTATTAACTTCTCATTCACAGGAAAGTTCAAAGAAAGGGTGATTTAAAGGTGTTGTGCATAAAGGAAATCTTGTTACGTAAAATGATCCTCCTAGAAAGCCTTTTTTCAGTACAATTCAATATATTTTCTTATTATCTTATTAAATATATTCTCATTATACAAGTGCAGTTCAATACGGCATAATAAAAATCTTTCTGACTGTGCTCACCAGTTAAACAAACATTAAGAAACACAGCGGTACAAAGTAAGAGATGAATCAGTGCAGTTATATTACTTAAGGTAATGCTCATTTGTGTCAAACAGTGCAAAACAATGCACACTGCAATAACGAAGTAAACACAGTGCACTTTCATGTACAGCATTTGTCAGAGACTTTCATTCAGAACAACTTATATTTTTATCTCACGTATACAACTGAGCAGTTGACCATTAGGGACCTTGTGCAGGGGCCCAACAGCCTGTTGATACTGGGGTTTGAACCCTAGGAGTTAAACTCCTCCTGGATGGGACACTAGTCCATTCCCAGTGCTTTTACTGATGCCCATTTATACTGTTGGGTGGACAGAGGAACATCTTAGCACAGTGAGGGTCTAATGGGGATTCGAACCCAGAACCTTTCAATCATGAGCCCAGCATCGTAATCACCGCAACACCAGCTCCAAGTAATATTATAGCTTTAAGTTTATGTCATGCTGGATAAGCATAGTATTTCACAATGTTTGAGTTTATCATTTATTATACATTTTTGAAAGTTCATTCCATACATCTTCAAAACCACTCAGCTCTAAACCTTATTTCAATTACACATGAAGTCACCGGAATCAATCTGGCTGATAGTTCACTTTGGGTCAACAGGATGAAAGAGTTTTGCAGTACTAATGTCACAAAGTGACTTAACAAACTTTGTGATTGATAGACCCGAAGGTCAGAAGGTTTCACTGGGAGGAGAAAAGCAGCTGTTTACCTGCTGTAGACATTCTACAGTATTATGACCATTAGTTCCAAATCAGGTGACTCTGCTACTGGCAACACCGTAACCCAGTTTAACCTGCCACATGGACAGGTAATCGGCGTCCAAACCGGCTCCCCTGCCAGCACCTGCAGGATTAAAAACAAGACCTGTCATAGGGAGCATAGGGCAAACCTACTATCCTAGTGAGCCAACAGCCAGCATGCAAACTTTCTAAAGGCAGGTGGCGGTCTCAAGCTGTGGAAGGCCCGAAAACATAACCTGTATCCTTGCGAGTCACATTTCTCGTGGCATCTTTTGTGCTAGTTAGCAGATAACTCCTACTGGACGAGAAAGTGTTAGTGCACAAACCTTTCTCACAATAAACCACACAGGTGCAGGTCATCTTGCACCACATTCACCCATTGACTATTAGTGAGAAACTTTTAGAGTGTGCGCTCCATAACCTCCTTTAGGCCTAGAAATCAGAATAAATCATTGCATGACATAGTGCATAATCACAAAATAGTATAATATGCTTCATCATACAGGTGTGGTCAGAAGTTTACATAAACAGACATGACCGGAATGTCATGGAATCCCCCCTCTTTTTCTGTAACACTACTTTTCTGCCAAGAACAGTGGTCAAATATCCAACCAGAATTTATCAGAAGCTTGTTAATGGCTTCTTAAAGCACATGTTTAAAGTAAACCTTACTAAAAGACATTTAAACAAATAATGTACACACTGTACACAACGGACCACAAACAATGTTCTGTATATATCATTTTGACCAGGTGTTGAGCAGCAAGCCGCAGTGCACCATGTGTTCTAATACATTTCTTCCATAGCCAACGTTAATATTTTCAGTAGTTTGTGATTCTTTGATCTTTTATGTAATCAGACCAGACATACTAGTCTTCACTTATGCATCAGTGAGCCTTGGGAACCCACAACAGTCTTCCCAGTTCACTGGTTGTCCTTCCTGGGGCCACCTTGGAAAGATATGTACCATTGCATACCAGAACCACCTCACAAGACCTGCCATGAATGAGAAGCCAGAGTGGAGCTTGCTACAGCAATGCAAGGCAAGCTCTTTTTCAAAAGCATTAAGCAAGTTTTGAAAATCTCTGTGATCAGTAAAGTTTTGTTTGAGCTTAAGGGGAAAAAAAAACAAAAACAAACAAACAAACAGAAAAAAAACAGGAGCCATTTTGGCGAGAACAAACGACTGCCAAGAAAATCAAACTAAAATGTGCTTCATGTGACCACGACAAATTTTAAGTGCCTGTCAATTTGTTTCATGCTTTATTCAACCATCATGGACCAATTAGATTGAGCTGTTCCTTTATAGTATATTCTAATTGTTAATTCATCCCCTTACGTGTTGATGGTCATAGTGTTGTAAAGGTGTATTTTGTACAGTTCTGCCATTAAGGGAATCCTTGAAAGACCAATACTGTCATAATATTTATGTCCATGATAACATTCTTGGCTGTGCATTTGAACTTCTGACTGCAGTCTGTATATCATAAGGATTAACTATAAATATAAAAACAGGTTGAACAGATGGTGTGTTCAAAAAAGATATAAAGGAGATGCAATATATATATATATATATAATTTTTTTTTGTTAATATATCGATAATATATTACAATTAGCCGAAGGCAGACTGGCTGACCTGACATGCAAAGGCTGATTTTTTACCCCTTAAAAGGCAATATATAATGTGATAAAAGCCTTATTTTTTATATATTTATATATATCTGTTCCCTTTTCTAAACCATCAAGGCAGCAGTCAGACGGTCTTCCAAGAACCAGGCAACAGATGGATGAAAATAGTTGCACTATTACCCTTTATCTTGCTCTGATCATTCTTAATGAAAAGATTTTCTCATTAAAGTCCCATAATCAAATTAAAATGTAATCAGCCGATGTCATTCAGAGCTTTTTTGGATCAGCATTCCCATTTGGATAGATGTAATGATTTCCTAATAGTTCAGACTGGCCGCCGTGAGGTACTTTGGGTCTTAAATGTCATTATGCCAGACCTATTCTTAATGTATTAATGGAATTTTGAATTCAGCATTGACATCAACAGTCCATTAGGGCAAATGTGAACACACTGCATTTTCATACTGGTATAAAAATAATAAAAAATAGAAAGCCGAAGTAAGAATATGCTTTAGATGTTTCTACTGGTATGCTTTATTTTCATCTTAAAACAATGTCTAAACTATTTCATTTGCATATGTACTTTTGTGCAGTTTTCCAATAATTTTGCATAAACCCTGATGTATGCATTAATTTACTGACTAATTAAGGACTGACAAAATAAATGAGCCGCTTGTATAGAGTGATGGCTTTCCAAACAGTTCAGGCTAACTTGAGACACCAATCAGGCTTGGGTCTGCTTCAAGTCAAGCCTGCTAAAATTTTGTTACCAGTTATGTTACATTTGGGAGTTTGTTGGAAATGAATAAAAATTAGTCAATACAAGAGGGGAGGGGAGGGGGGGGTGTCATTTAGATTAAGATCACAAACTGAATATGTTGCTGATGGTCTACACTTGTAGAAACCGTTGGCCTACAGTGAGCATTCGCAATTCATGGGGTTGGCCAAGTGATGAAGAAATGCAGCTACTGACACTTTTTTGCCAAGTTCTATCTTCTACCACCAGACAGAGGAAAGGGAGGAACTGAAGCACTGTAATGGTGGGACAGAATTGAAGCACATCTTGAGATTTTGAAAGGCTTCCACTGCTGCTTTTGTCCATGATAACCTCTGTCTGCATCCGAGGTGCTTGAGCTGAACTGAAAGGCTGAAAAAAGTCAAGAAAAATTTCTTCGAAGCTTCTTGACTTATCACCCCTAGCACATGTTTTTATATCCACTCCCACTGAACTGAGCACATAACCAGTGAAGAAACTGGTGACTTGATGGTAAATCCATTTTCTGCTAGAGTTATTTTAAGGCTGATTCAACACGTACAATAAGCTCTTGTGCAAAATGTGAATGTTTGCGTTTTGGCATGTCCTCAACACAGTTGTAAGCGTGTATCCACTCATTTCCTCCTGGATGTGAATCATATTATATTTTTAGTACCTTAAAGGTCTTACTTTGGGTAGCATTTACACCGTTCAGCCATATCATTAACACCACCTGAGTAGGCAGTCCCATATTTATCAAGTTGAAATGTACTGTTTGTCTGTCTAGGACAACATAATACTCTTACCAGCTCACTTGTTGTCCTTCTTTGAACCATCTTTTGAACTCACCACTTCATACCAGGAATACCCCACAAGATTTGCCTTTTTGGGGATAAATAGACCCAGTCGTTTACCCATCACAATTCATGGCAGGAGCCACTGCAATGAGATATGTAATGTTAGTATATACTACATGGAAATGGTGATGTCTGACAAGCCTGCTACCTGGGGATTAAAAAACAACATTGTCCTAAAAGGATAATGGTTAAATTAAGTTGACGCACAGTCATGGTTTAATACAGTCAGTAGGAGCAGGCAGTGTTTTGACTGTCTCTCTTCAAAAAGTGATTAAAAAAAAACCCAAAAATATGAAATCTGGTTTTTAGTTTGTATATCTTATGTTTCTGCATAGGATATACTAAAACTCTGAATGAGCTCAGAAAGGTGCATAGTGCTACATAGTGCTTAGGTTTGCTTGGACCACATGTGACATGCTTATAAAATGATTACAATATATGTAACAAAAAAGTAATATATATAAAAATAGATAAATTACTAAATCTTGATTTTACTTCTTTGTGTATATTTGTTTTATGCACATGTGTAATACATTCATTCGTTCATTTTCTGAACCACTTAATCCTAATTAGGGTCACGGAGACAATAAAGAAATGGCACGTTTACTTCTTTTCCTGCTGATTCACACATAAACGTAGTTGAGCTAAAGGCTGGTATTACCTACAGGATGAATGTGGTGATAGCAGACAAAGTTTGGTCTGATCCTTACAGTCTATAGATTGATACTATTTTGTATGATTGCCTAATTTGTTCCATTTTGCACTCTGTAGCATTTGTTGGTTTAAAACCTCTTCCCAGCATCGATTCAGTTAGTCTACCAGACAAACCCAATGTGTGCTTCCGATCCAAATATCCCACATCATTAGATTTTTGATCTACTGCTTCGGCTGTATGATACAATGTGCAGTTGAGCTGTTGATTTAGGCGTTTTGTTGAAGGATAAAATTCAGAACTTAAAAAAAGAAAGAATGAAAGAAAGAGAGTGAGTCACTGGCAATTCAGTGATCAATACACAGCAGATACAGCTCTAACTCCAATAGGATAGACATGGAATGTAATGTTTCATTGATGCATCACTGTAGCTGTAATGAAGAACTGTATCTTAGGCAGTCAGATGATGATGGCCCCAGAGACAGGGGGAGTAGACTGGCATCAAAACAACAACCTAGTTTAGCTTACGTGTCTGTTTCAATTCCAGCATGAGTAAGTCTGACCTTGGTTATTCTAGATCAGCATAAATAAATCTCTCTTGAGTAGAGCAGGTGATATCAAATTGCCTTGTCATTTGTCTTCCAAGAATAAAGCTTGTTATCAGCTTAATTTGGGGGTTTACTTTCACATTATTTATTGTTTCAGAACGAGATACAATGTGATACTTTGATTTATTATAATTTCCGCTGGTAGACGTTTCGACTTAATATTTAATGATTACTTTATAATAGAACACAGAATAAACTACTGTCACAATTTTAGCCTTTAAAAACTAATGCAACCATAAGACAAAGAAACACCCATAATCCACTGACAAATAAACACAATTTAAAATCATATTTATTCACTTAGATCTCATAAGGACGGTAGATTTTCAGTTGCAACCTGTAATGAATGTGCATACAAAAGGTTCTTAAGTATTTCCCACATGATGACTACTCACTCCTCTCACTCATTTGCCGAACCGCTTGATCCTATTAGAGTCATGGGGAGGCTGAAGCCTATCTCTGCCGACACTAGGTGAAGGAAGGGTATACCCTAAACAGTTTGCCAGATCATTGCAGGGACAGCACACACACAACCTTCCACACTCACACCTCAGGGAAATTTTCAACAGCCAATTAGTCTAATATGCATGGGTGTTTTGCACTATGGGAGGAAACCAGAGGGAACCCATGCAAGCTCAGTGAGACCATGCAAAGTCCACACAGAAACGCCTGAGCTCGGGACTCAAACCCAGGATGTGTTAACCACTATGCCACTGTGCTGCCTTATGATGATTACTTGATTATGGGGGATATATGGATTGTGGGAGTCATATAGCAAAGGCATTTATTTATTTATTTATTTATTTGTTTGTTTGTTTGTTTGTTTGTTAATGAGTGCCATATGCAAACTCAAAAGACTCAAAAAAATGATGAGAAAATATTTCGAATTGTCAAATCTCAACTACTCACTGCACAAGAAGGCTTTCAGATAAACCCCGAACAAAAAGATTATTGTAGAGAACGAGACTGACAGGTAAATATAGCAAAGCTGAAATCTGCATAAAGCACAAATTAATTCAGTTGGCTTTGAATGTTTCTTTGCAAAATTGCACTAAAAATAATTCATATTTAAATCATTCTCTTAGCTACCTTTGATCAAAGTGACATTTGTCTTGCAGTGAGGATGAGGGAGTGTCCCTATAGGGTACTGAACTCTGCCAATTCTCTATTCTTCTTGATCTGTCAAATATATAGCGGTCAGCTTCACTCTGTACCCCTGGAGCACCTTGGAACTCATTAATCTTCATCTTGCTGACCCATTGGGAACAGAGAAATGGTTTAATAGAAGAGACTGTGAGATTATTATTCTCTCAATTCGACATTTATGAGGCCATTTTTGTCTTTTGACCTTAACACAGATATTTATATTCAGGTCTACATCATAGAGCTGATTCGTACAATGCAAACATTTTGTAGATATGTGTTGAACTAGACACAGTGACTTTCTATCAGCCTCTTTCTATATAAACTACCTGGCTACTTGGATGCACCCAATTGCATGTTTCTTTCTAGGAAAAAAGGAAAGAATATCAAATTGTATTCTCTTCACCTCTGCTGTTTATCCGCCATCATCATTTACATATTGTAATTGGTATGCTAATTTCACTCTAATAATGTAATACTTGCCACTCCAGATGTCAACTCTAGACATAAGCTGCCATTTACATTTCTGGCAGTCCGATAAACTTATTGTAATTTAAATAAGGGTGCATTACCTAATGCATATCTACACGTAATTGATTATAGGACAAGGACTGGCTGCTGTTAACCCCTTATTAAAATGGAAAGCTGTTTGTCATTAAATCCCTGCCATGGCAATTAAGCCTCTGCTCGAGCAGTAAGACTGACACTTAGAGCTTTTTGTGAGTTTCTCTGCACTATAACTGGACTGTTCCAACCTGACTTCATGTTCTTCGCAGTGCATGCTACACTAATGGATCGTTTAAGTCAACAAATTAATTCTGTCAGAGCCACTTAAACAAAATCTGGAAATTCCCCAGTCTGTGACAGCGAAGTAGCAAAAGCATTTAAGAAAACACAAATGAAAGAAACTAACAAAATAAGGGTAGTCAGTCTAATTAATTAGGAAAAAAGAATCGCCATAATTGATTCGGGTACTGTGACATTTTAAGTGGTACGTAGGTTTGCATAAGCTGTTGGCATGATGGACACCTACTAAACAATTTATTTAAACTGAGTGGGCTGCAAGATCTCCCAGAGTATCTAACCAAGCATGTCTTTAATATGAAGCAGTAGACAGACATATTGCCTCTCTGACTATAATTTTGATCTCATTAGTGCGTGTTATTTGCAATGCATAACGGATATAAATCCGATCCACAACAAAAAATCAGACAAATTCCTATAGGACAGTTGTCATAGGATCTTTGTCATAGAGGTTTGAACATTCGTCTCCGAGGTAATTCTCAATGTCTGGGCCTGGTGCCTTTCCTGGTGCCATTGTTTGATGCACTGTTATGGTACAATATATATATGCAAAATTAATTAGCTTTTTCGGGCATGTGAAAATCTCAGAATCAGAGATTTTTACAATAGTACTCAGGTTGGTCTGTGTTGAACTCACTTCTACTTTTGTATGAACAGCATCCAATTCGACATACCTATTTTTAGACTTCTCTGTGACAGATGAAAAAAAAACAACAACACAGCTTTCAAATCCTTCTCATGCAAACCCATGTCAGTCCCTTCTGTCTTTGTTCTGTTAAATTTTAGCGACAGAAAAATAAATTGCACTTTGTTTCTGCAAGAGGCTTCAGAGAGGGTAACTAAGTCAGGTTAACTAACGCTCAGACTCAAACTAATTTGTGCTCATTCTCTTCTAGAAGTACTGTGCCAGAAATCATCAATAATGATGAATAACAGCAAAGACAGGTGCATAGTATGCAATAAATAGCCAACATGCTGTAGGATGTGATTGGAAATCAAAAGACAGTATTGGTCTCAAACACTTTACACAGAAATGGCCTTGGTCGAGATTTGAATTCCGAACATTCCTCTAAGGCTACAGTACTGAGCACTGAGCCTCCGGGCGCCCTGGTTCATAAGAGATTGTATGTAAATTTTCCTAATAAAATAAAATTTGATTTATTCACTTATATCAGTAAAGGCAAAGCTAAAATGTAAATAAAGTGCAGAATAGCTTAAACTGTAAAGACATTTGGGGAATCTTTTAGCTGTGCATCCATGTTTTTGTGGTGTCACCTTGCTTTTATAACAACTTTTTAATCAACATTTCTCCCCATGAATGTGTATCACATTTTAAAACTGAACCCAAAGCCAAAATGAGTGAAACTGTTTTTTTTTTCCAAAGGTTTTCATCAATCCATATTCATGTCGTTGGTATATATTAATGATCTGGAGAGTTGAAATGTTAGCTCTTTAACTTGGGTGAAAATGAGGTTCTCTCACACACTCTCTCCTTCGCTCTTCATGATAAGTGGAATCAATGTGCTCAAGTGGAGAAAAGGCTCAGGAATACATTTATATTCCTACAGCCTGTCAAATTGAAAATATGGAAATCGGACAATTTATTGAATCCTGAGCAAGTCAATAATAAGGATGATATTTGGTGGATTTAACACGTTTGTCCACAGGAATTATTCATTTTATGATGGTGCCAAGCACAAAAAAACATCTTTTGATTTTTTCGCAGACCGGATTATAAATATATTCTGACTTCGGACATGTTATAAATATCCAAAACCTGACCAAAATGTGGTCACTCTCAGGCATGAATGCACTTAAAGACTGATTGGTCATTTTAATCATTGAAAGAAGCTACAATGAACAATAATTCACTGTTGGCGAAGTGAAATGTCTTACAAACCATTGAATTCAATGATAATCACTGAGCATTAGGTGCACAATTGTTTAATATATACTACACGTTAACATAAGCAAAAAAGCACACTAAAATCAGAATCTTAATTTGTTAATTCATTTATTTTTGTTTTTACCCCTATGGTTTTACTAAGCTGAAGGGGTTATGCGATAGCCATTGTCTGTCTGTCTGTCTGTCCATCTGTATGTGTGTCCATTATCATAAAGTCCATATCATGATCGCCGATCGTTAGCTTCTCCCGATCTTTACTAATTGCCCCAAATCTTTGTCAGCCACGCAGCATGCAGCATGTGACGCAGAATGTTTTCAAAAATCTGCTAGATATGTTAATTAATAATGGAGATATTAGCTAATGATAATTTATACATTTGTCAGCAAATCCCTCATTCATTCATTCATTCATTTTCTGAACTGCTTAATCCTAATTAGGGTCACGGGGAGGCTGGCGCCCATCTCAGCC
>JBCNYG010000019.1:32687911-32700452 GCA_039654305.1 Porochilus rendahli
GAGAGAGAGACAGAGAGAAACAAAAGCTGAAAAAAAAAAAAAATATATATTATTCTTCATGGATCATGGTGGGCTTTTGGAGTTTGGGTTCCCACAAGGAGATCTGACACAGAGCCATCCTCTCTCTCTCTCTCTCTCTCTCTCTCTCTCTCACACACACACACACACACACAGTATGAGGACCACACAAACTCTGAAGGGGTCTAAGAGTGCCTGAAAAGTTAAAATCAGGGCTGGTGCTTGTTTAAGTCATCTCGAAGAAGTGAAGTGAAAGAAAGGAAGCCGATCCACATACAGCCATCATTAAACTCTGCGTTAATATTCACCCTTCAAGTCTCTTTCAGCAGCAACTGCAATTTTATTTATTTATTTTTGCTGTTGTTGTTGTAGTACACATTTAGCGGCGCTGAAACAGAAGGCACTGGCATAGGGATGGGTGAGGTGGATTTGCAAGCTGCATAGGGATTGAGTATAAATTGGATGTTGTAGATCTGTTAAGGGAGAAATAATTCAGGTCATAACAATGTTCATGCAAAAGTCACACAACTGTTACAAGACAAATAAAAATTCATGCAACGTTCCTGTGATACTCAGTAGAGGTATTTACTACTGGCGTAAAAAAGATGTGAAACCATGGTAAATGATACACAGTCGCTTGCTTTACCCTAGAGCAGTTTTAGCACTATTATAAGAAAACTATACAGTTATGAGCGCAACAGTGGCCCAAAAAGCATATATGTATATGTATATATATATATATATGAAAGCCATATGAGTATCACAAACCAGCCGTAGGACATCAGTACCAGACCTGGCATTAAAAAATACCGACAAGTCAACAAGAGTCTGATTTGATTTACCCAACATCTCGTTGTGGACATGTTGGATACTTGTTGTGCAATTGTTGTGTGACTGTACTGTACACCTGGTCATTCCTATAATAATCCAATCAGCCAATCACGTGGCAGCAGCATCACTATGTAGATACAGGTGACTATAGAAGCCCACACTGAATTCCCCTCATTCAAGGTGTGATAAAAACCTTTTATCTGTTTAAAGCTACATTTAAGGTTGTCAAACATCTGCGTTAGCTATATGCTAACAGTGTCTCATCTTCCCAGAAGACTTTGTGGTGTTGGAGTGGTGACTCCTTCCTTGGGATTGCTACTATAGAAATAAGAATGTGCTGTTGAAATAACACAAAATAATGTGTCAAGTAAATAAAGGTGCAATCTAGCATATCGTATTCATTCTGAGTTTAGTCGCAGCTCTCTCGCTGCTTTCCGTCCAGTCGCCATCACTTTATGGTTTGACTGCTTGACCGCTCTGGATAAAAGTACCTCCCTAATGAATAAATGTAAATTCTGTTGAGCAAACGTGTCAAAAATTCACGGCCACGGAAGAGAGTGCCACACAGGAACTGGTGACACCGGGATCAGCTCGCTTTAGCATGGCAATGATTTAGCATTGATTAGCGAGAGAGGGAGGGAGAGAGGGAGAGTCCTGAAGCGTTCTAAAGTTTCCTTTCTCTCCATTCAGTCAGTCCCTCGGTGCCCAGGCTTTTTCTGTTGGTATTACAAAATCCCCATTCACTCTAACCCTTGTCACCTGTCAACTAAGCCTGGCTGGTTTTCTAGGTCTTTATCCTCGACACACACACACACACAAGGAAAAAAGTGAGAAGCTAAGCTTATACCCAGCCTCCCACTATCAATGCCCACAAACCACACACACACACACACACACACACACACACAAATAGTAAAACCACATGTCTAGGAGCTGTTACTCTTGCAGATTAAAATTCATTACCCTGTTCTTTTTTTCAGAAACGTTTACATTGCGTTGGTTATTGTGGCCCATTCATTGGACGGATGGGGGAGTTCTCATTCTCCGGACTCGCCCGCGGGTGGCCGGGGCCTAATCCGAAAATCCGAGCTTGTAAACTCGACAATTCCGCAAAAACAACCCAACCGTACCAGAGAATAAAAAACCCACGGCTGTTTATTCCGTATGAATAATAAAGAGCGTGATAAGTTAACCAGTTCTTCAGTGAAATCAAATGTTACAGTTCAGAAAGCGATCTAAAATGCAACCAGCAAGAGACACGCCATCTATGCTTCTCTTCAGAATACCCAGCCTGACTGAAAATTGTTGCCAATTTAACTCTCCGAAATGTGAGATATGATTTAATGAGTCTATTTACGAATAAACAAAATACTTTTAGTTACTCAAGACTGGTTCAAAATTTAATTTACAAAAGTTCATCAGAAGAAATCAGTGAAATCGTTTGTTCTGCAAGAATTTCCGCCATTTTTAAAGTAAATTTTTTTGTTTTTAACTTTTTGTTTTTAAATGGGTTAAACTAACTAACAAACACACCAGAACATTTTAAACGAGTGTTAAAGGAGAACAAAGTGGGCTAGTACCAAATCTTTGTGATGTCTGGGGTTAATTAGGATAAAATCATCGAGTTTAGCATTTAGTTACATAAACTTGTAATTCTTTTAATAAATACATTTTTAGTTGAATAAATCCTTAATTGTATCACTTTACTTTTAAAAACATACCCATCTACTTAACTTAATACGGTAACTCTTGTAATAGCACTGACTCGAATAAAAATCCATCCACTTCATAACAATAACTAGTTTTTAGAAAATATTAGGTAATAATCATTTTTAATATATTGAGTATGTAAAAAAATGTAAGAAATACTAATTAACATTTAGACTATTTTTGTTATTTACAATTGCATATATTTATTTTATTTATTTATTGAATTATATTTTGTTTAGTTATTTTCAGTCAATAAATAAGATATTATTTAAAACGGCATAATATATATTATATATAAATAATTTCTTTCATTTGTGTAACTGTTATTGCAGTATATATTTTTTTCTAACTTTAAAACCTGATATGGATAATATTTTTTTGAATGTTCCTGTATTCACTGTGCATTATCATCACGCTATTTTCTGCAGAATTGGACAATATTCGACTCTTATTATTTCTTCTTACTAATAAAATCCTCGTCCGAGGACAGCGTGTGTGCTTGAACCTCACACTGACCTATAAAACATCTTCTAAAGTTTGGATGTGAAGCCTGTCCACCAGCTGTTCAAACTCGTTGTCGGAAACCTCTAGTCCAAACCTGTGGAGAGGATTCCAGGGGCCATTGAGGGGTCAGTGGGAGGTCAGTGAGCTGGTCCATAAGCAGGCCATCAGCATACGCTGTTCATTGACCCTTTAGGTCAAGAGGTCGAATTGTTCCTTCAGCCAAGAGCTGGACACACACTGACCAAATCTTTCAATCACATATTTCTCAATCACAGGATTAAAGACACTCTTTTACACACACACACACACACACACACACACACACTCAAAATCTGCAACCTTCACTCGCTCCAAGAGCCACAGAGAATGACCGATTGATCTATCAAACATTATGAATTAAGTGTGTGTGATTTTTAGAGCTCTAATAGACTGACTGAGAGTGGGAACACAGACTGACAGGACTGTGCAAATAATTCACTGAAACTCTCAACAAGAAAAATACTAATAACTCCCTCATGCATCACATCCAAAACGTTTATGCTAAAGCTAAAACCAACAGCTAAACCGGACATGTACATGTAGGGACAGTTAGCAAGACTTGCTAAGACATACTTACACAAGTGTGACAAAAGTTTTCTGAGCCGCGATGCCAGGCTATTGGGCCACACAGATGCTATGAGTGGTCATAAACATGAAATTAACTAAAGACTAATCCTCTTCGGACTACAATGAAAAAGTGCAGCGGTCATGGAAACCGCACAAAACTGTCCAGAATAACGGTTACCTCAGATATGTTGATGACATACTAAAAAAAGGTTCCATATGATTATTATTGCATTATAATTGACCGCGAGTCAAACAAAAGTCCATCGCAAAATTCAATTTATAATATACATACATAAAACAATATTTTGTGATTATGCCTAGCTTCATTCATATAAATGAAAGTTCTTGGCTGTTAATTACTTATCCAGTAACACTGCATGCCAATCAGGGCAGCGGTGGCCCGGTGGTTCAGGTGCTGGATTACTGATCCCACTATCGGCGGGGTGTCACTGCCGTCCCCCCAGTGCAGCTAACTGGGATATCAAAGGCCGGCCGTGTCTCTCACTGTCTGTGGTGAAAAAGCTTGCCATAATTGCTGAATATCATGTGCTCTTATTATAAATTGAAATCCTTGCCAAATTAGTATTTGACATATTCAAAATCTTAAATAAAATGTGTTTCATGATATTAGAGATGTCACGTACATTTAGTTCATTGTGTGATGCTAATGAAATGAGGAAAGAAATGTGAAGGGGTGAGATAAAGAAATGAAGAAAAAAAGAAAGGAACAGAATCAGACAAGGAGAGAATGTAGAGTGCTCACTTTTCACAAGTGCACTAAACTTTTACATAATTATTCTCCTATCGAGCGTGTTCATGTAGCACCTGCGCACACACACACACACACACACACACACACACACACACACACACACACACACACACACATAAATGATCGGGTGCTCCCCACTTGTCCCTACTATATAATGAGTGAATTCACATTGGGAACAGAAGCTGTTCAGCTCTTCAGGCTCCTCACACACACACACACACCGATATGAGGCTTTAATGAGTAATTGCTTCAACCTCAGAGGTTCACACACACATACACACACAGGTCAACACCATCACACACACACACACACACACACACACACACACACACACACACTCACACACACTAAAGGTTTAATTAAAGAACCAAAGGGGCCACTGCAGACTCTGACCTTTGACCTCCATGCAATCAAGAGGAGCTACAGCACCATTAAATACTTCTGAAACGTGTTAATGAACCTTTCTATAAACAACAGCAGGAGACTATAACAGATTATAAGATTCATTCAATAATAATAATAATAATAATAATAATAATAATAATAATAATAATAATAATAGTAATAATAATAATAATAATAATAATAGTATACATATATATATATATATACTATATACAAAAACTTGAAGGATATCTTCAAATTGAATAGACCCCATGATGTTCTGTGTCAGCAATATTCACCTGACCTTTAAACAAATAATTTTCAACTGTAATCTATCTTTGTTCTGTTGCATAGTAACTAAAGCGCACTGATATTATACTAGAGTGCACTGTGGAAGCAATGTTAAATATAAATATTAGTAATAATTGGTTCTATTGTGATTCTAAAGTATTATGCATTTTTTAAATAATTCTTGGCATTCTTCTAGGAGCCGAATTATCCAACAATGACGTCAGATAGGTTAATTAAGTTGAAAAAGTTTTCAGTGAATAGAAAAACATTAATAAAATTTGGCTTTTGTATAATATGAAGAAATTTCAGATCTCGGAGGGAGATAAAACCATCTCTTTAATACTTTTCCTCATTTGATAATTGCTTATTAATTATAAGAAATAAAAGGCTAATCAGAATGTGCCATTCCCATGTAGCAAATACTACAACATTAAGCCTCTTGAAGGTGTGGGTTACAGAAATTATGTCATGGTCATACAGGGGTTAGGGGGTTAGGCATCATATCAAGTGTAAAAACACTCTAATCCTTGATAAAATCACTAACACATGCCTTCTTCTGTTTTGTTGCTTCATGAATTGATGATGGGTCGCAGACCCGGCTACAGTTTGCATCACACTGTCAGAATTTTGCCATTCTGTAACATCTTGAAAAAGGTGACACTAAAAACAGTGAGCAGAAAATATGTGGAGCAAATAACAGAACAAAATTAAAGATAGACTGTGTTACTGCATTTGTGTTGTAGCTTCCTAAAGAATGGGGTATAATCAAGTGCTGTACAGTGCACACAAAGTTTGAAGTTTGTGCATCCAGATGAAAAGCTTTAAAAACCAATCTACTCAAAGCTAAATTTAAAAAGAAAACTTTAGATAAATCAGTTCTGGTGGCCTATACATTGCCACTATGCCACTACCTATGCCCTATGCAACTACCTGCTATAGTCTCAACTACCTTTCACAAATTCAATCATATGTCACGGTTTTTATCAACCAGTTGTTAGTTGCTTTATCATTCTTTGCCCCTAGTTGGTTGAATAGATGTTGTCTTATGCCTCTACCGCTGAAAAAATATCACCCACAGTAATGGTTATTTTGTTCATTCGGAGCCGTTCTCAAAAGTTTTCATCAGAGGGGAACTTTCTTGGTAAACTGAATCCAAGCAAATCAATTGAATTGAAACTGAATTTATTGTATTCCCCCCAAAAAACACTGATAGCTAAGCATACTGACCATCATATTCATGACCATGGAAAATACATACAGTGCTTATGGACAAATATTTCATACACACAAATGTTTTTGGGGGAAAAAAATCATTGAACGGAGTATGAATATAAACAAATATAAAACAGAATTCAACAGAAAACCCAACTGGCCTCATTTGGCGCTTACAGCAGCAAGCGTTCTTGCTGGAATTGTTTTCCCCTTATTTTTTCACAGTTTCTGTAGTATTGTGTTCAGCTTATTTGTAGGTATTTCCAAAGACAGTCTATGGAGAATAACCTTTGCATGATTAATCCCTGAATGACTTCAATCCCAGTAGATGCAAATCTGGAATCTTAAACTGTCCATCATTTAAAGTGATACAGATTGCTGTTTCCTTTTTAAATAATTGAATGTTTGGAGTTATTTTTTTTTCTGCCAAAAATTCAAAATTTCAATTCAAAAGCTAATACATTTGTTAAGCACTTTATACACAGTGAAACATCCTGCAAACATCACAGTAGCACATGCAGCAATAAATGAATATATTGATGGATGGATTGACTAATTGATTGATTGATTGATTGATTGATTGATTGATTGATTGATTGATTGATTGCTTTTTAACCCCCAAAGGAAAATGACATATTTACCATGCTAAGATACGGAAATGTTAAATTATAGTAATAATTAGTTCTAAAAAAAAAGGAAACAAGACCAAATAAATAAATAAATAAAAAGGAAGAAAGAAAAACAGACAGGGTGATAAAGGATTTGGGATTTTAATGAAACAGATTTGTTGATTAGGTCACTGCTAAGATCAAACAAGCAGCTTTTGAGACAACTCAACTGCGTGTCATCATATTGACACATCTGACCAAATACCCTGCTCGGTTCAAGCTTAGCAAAGACTATTTAAAGCTAAAGCCTTCATCTTAAAAGCAACACACAAGAAATCAATGAGTTTGTTTGTCAGGGCGTGAAGGTGCAGCATGTGATGCAGCAGATGTCTGGAGTGGTACCATCAGTAGAGCTTTGTCTTCACATTCACATGTAATCCCTTTCCTGAGCATTCATGCTGTAATGATGCCATTTCTCCAGATTAGAAGGGCTGCCCAAGGTCTTAAACCTGTAAACACAAACATGTTAATCCTTTATAGCCAATAAGCCACACCAAATCAGTGCAATTATGATGGTAAAGAACACAACAATGGTTATTTGATGCATGTATACACTTACGAATGTAGTAAACTGGACTGTGTATACGGTTGTTTATTTGTCACTGATATTATTGTTTGTCCTCAGCGCATTAAATTCTTTGCATATTTAAAATAAAAAAAACACAACATTTTTTAAAGTTGTGAAGCTTGGTATACTGGTTACACCCCTCAACAGTTTTGCCTCTTGGACTTTTCAAGTCTGTTGTATTGTATTTTAAACTAATTTGCATAATTATGGCTTTAGCAAAAATGACATCTCAATGGCTGGGCCAGTTTGCACAAAATTTGAAACACATCATCTTGATCCTATTCCAAGCTTAAATTATCCTTCGCCTTTGCACCAATCATTCTGAAATTTCTTGTGCACAATGACAACACCTCATTGACAGGATGTTTCAAAACTGGAAGCAATCCATAAAAAAAACACAGATTCCACAAGCACTTGAGCACAACTGTTTTTAAGGCGATTTTTATGAAGCCAACGTTTTATTACAATTTCTTCTGCTCATGAACCCTCCAGAAATTTGAGTTGTGCTTTAACTAAATTGTAACAAATAATATGTCAAAGAATATCAGAGTAATGTATCAATGGATTTGAAATGTGAAATGTGATGTGAAATGTGTATGCCATATTTGCCAAATATTATGCAGTTGAGCCAATATCAATTACCGTTACATTAAGCATTCTAAAATTCCTATTCTGCAATGACGTCATTGACAGGATATTTCAAATTTATAAGCAATTCATAAATAAAAAACAGATTCCACAAGCTCTTGAACACACCCATGTTTAATACATATTTAAAAATCTTTTTCTCATGAACTGTAGCTTCAGTTGATGCACAGCTGCACTTGTAGTGCCTTTGGGGTGTGCTCTAGCTAAAGTGTGAAGGAAATGTCTCTGTCAGAGAACATCACAGTGGCTATTTTTCAATCAATTTGCAATGGTGTCATAATGCATTTCTTCTGGATATTTTATTCTCAGGTGATTCTAAACCGCTGGCTAGATCAACACAAAACGTGGTATTTAAAGTCCTTTTTAGTGACCTCTGATCTGACCCCCAGGGAATTGGCTTATTGGAATTGGTGCTTCCAGCTATGTTTGCCTTATTTATTTTTTAATTATTATATTATTAAGATTATATACATTCTTAAATTAATTATATGCATCATTATATAGATGTTTCTTCCTTTGGCAATCCTCAAAACCTTTGCTCAATATTGATAATTAACATTTTTTGTCAGTGTCCTGATGGCCCAGTACACATTACACACATATACATGGAGTCCTGAGCTTATTTTTGCCTTAATGCCCAAATTAATTCCCTGCTAGTGACGCAGTTTATTAGATATAGGTTATGTTTTTTTTGTTTTTGAAGCGCACAAAGTAGACAAAGTGGACAAGGAAAGAAAAAAAAAACATGAGCATCGCTTGTTAATTGCAGTAATGGTTTTAATGTCTGGTTATATGATTGACATTTTTGAAGCATCATCACTATCTCTTCAGTGTAACCACATTCTATTATCTCTGTCCTGGCTCATATGAAGTCACAATAGAATTAAAAGAGGGGGATATTGAGCGCTCCAATGATTATTGATGGGTCAAAAATTGTGACATCTTAACCATGTGGAGAAAGGAAAATTTTTTATAGATATTGCACCAAATTACAGTGACAATGGTCTCGCACACCACACAGCATGATCAATCAATACGAAAAACGTTATCCTTGTCTGGTTTCAGGTGCAAGAAAGTATTTTCTTTACTCATTCACTCGACAGATTAATGAAATAACTGTGATGTGCAGGATGAAGTCATATCACAGATTTGGACTTCATTACTATCAGTTTAGGCAGTTTGTAAATGTCAGATTTTTATTATTTGCATTTCATATAATTTTATAGTTCTTTATATTTCAGTACAGTCATGCATGAACACAATACCCATGTTCAATTCTGTATAATTTTCTGCACATTTTCCACACTTTAAACATCAAAGAAACTTAATATGAGCTGTGTAAACATCGTGAGTAGTGTAATTTATGCAGGACACACAACACCTCTAATTTAACCCTTGACGCTCCAACACTTTTATTCTATTTATAGTGTTGCTGTGGTGTATAATTAACAGTAGGCATTGAATTATTCAATAAATAAATAATAAACTGGATTTTAAGAACTTATAATTTCCAACAATTACCAGGTACAGGTATTGCTTTTTATGGCGCCATGTTGGTGTAGTGTTTAGTGCATCCACCTCACGGCAAGAAGGTACTGGGTTTGAGTCTTGGATTTCTGTGTGAAGACTGCATGCTTTTCCCATGCTTGTGTAAGTGTCCTCTGGGTTCTGTAATTTATTCTCAAAGCACATTAAGCTAATTTGCTCTTCCAAATTGCCCCAGGTGTAAGTGTAAGTGGTTACAATGTGTGTCTTGGCCCCACAATGGACTGGCAAGCTGTTCAGGGTCTACCAAACCTTACCAGTGTCTGCTGAGATAGGCTCCCGCCTCCCCAAAACTCTAGTAGGATAAAGCGGCTCAGGAAATAAATGAATTAATCATGAAGAACAGTCGGTTCTCTGTCTTTTTTACATTCTTATCTAAATGTGTCTTGTTTCTCTAATTTTTTGTTTTGCTTTGTTTTGCATATACAGGTTGTGTATAAGAACAATGATGTGAGGTTGGAACTGTCTCGTTTGGCCAAACAAGGTGACCCCAAGATGAAGGTTAGTGGAATGGTTGCATTCAAGTGTGAGAACGTGGCCACGCTGGACCCTGTCACCTTTGAGACCCCTGAGTCGTACATCACGCTCAGCAAGTGGACTGCAAAGAAAGCTGGTTCCATCTCCTTTGATTTCCGCACCACCGAGCCCAATGGACTGCTTCTCTTTAGCCACGGCAAACCCAAACAGCAACAGCAGAAAGACCACAAGGGCCCCAAAACTATGAAGGTGGACTTCTTTGCGATTGAGATGCTCGATGGCCACCTTTACCTTCTACTAGACATGGGGTCAGGCACAACCAAGACCCGGGCCGTCAACAAGAAGGTCAATGATGGAGAATGGTACCATGTGGACTTCCAGAGGGATGGCAGATCAGGTAAAACAGTTTATTCTTATTCTTAGTACATGTGGTGAGGATTCTGTGAAGTCGCAATTATATTATAAAAAAAGATTGAATTTGAATACTGAACTGAATTACTGTCAACCTAAGGGCATTATACAAAGTTACAAATTCTAGTGAGCTTTCAAAAAACCCCAAAAAACTAATAAAGCCTGCACAATAAATTGTCTCATTTCCATAGATAATTCTATTTATTGTAGCCTTAAGTGTATATTTAATGATGCAGTAGATAGATTCTTGTTGGCATTTAATGTGTTGCCTCAAATATGAGTGGCATTAAAGCCTGAAGATTCGCCGTCGGTTTGGGATCTAAATATGAAACAGCCCCCATCCTTCTCATCTTCCTCTCTCCTGCTTCCACTATTTCCTCTGCACAAGTTGCCATGGAAACCAGAAGTCTGTTTCCCACAGGAGAGAGAGTTAGCGACTGGCACTGCCCAGTAAAGACAGAACATCCCTCATTCCTTCCCTTCTTTTTCACTTCCTTCCATCAGCAACAGGCGTGTCTAAAGTCTGGAGAGTGGAGAGCCTTTTATAGTCTTCTGTCCTTCCAGCCACCAAACTTTGCCTTATTGATCTGATGCTTCTTCGGTGGGTGAAAAATGCTGTTCTTCCTTTTTTTCTCCCGAGATACATATGCAGGTCACCTACATTCATTCTGAGTGAGCAAGAAATACGTGAAGAAAATTAAACGTCGCTATTATAAAATCAGATTTCTAAAGCATGGGTGGTATTTTAGTTTCACAGTTATGCCGTATTCAGTTGGGATTCAGAGGGATACAGAGAGGAAGAGATAGAGGAGACATTTTCTCTATGATTTTAAACTGTATTTTTCTACAAGGCCTACTCCATAAGCGCCATCCACTGAGCCCAATTCCATCATGTCTTTAAAGCAAGATTAGCATAAGCCCCCTAATACAGTGTTGTAGTGTTGCCATGGTGAGTTTGGTCACATTTTGATGGCATGGAAAAAAAAAGAAGAAGAAAAAAAAGCTGTGAGATTGGCAGGCTATGAAAAACTGAAACGGGACTGACAGATGGGACCTTCACTGTGTGCCAAACAGAATGAGCTGTGCTGTGTCATACTGCAGCCTGTATGAATTGGCTGCCCACACACACACACACACACATCACACCAAGGATACTCATATGTGCATAGGATGTGTATATAAGCTGGTATGTGTGTGAGAATGTGAGAGTGTGTGTTGGGGGGGTCGTGTTGCGTTGGGTTGTGTGTTTATGTATATATACACACAATATGTATGCATAAGTATACATTCTGTATGTTTGTCAAATGTGTGTGTGTGTGTGTGTGTGTGTACGTGTGTGTGTACGTGTGTGTGTGTGTGTGTGTTTTGTTCCCCCTGCTATTTCTTATAAGCTAGTTTTTAAAAATTAGCTTCGAACAAGGGCAGCATGGTGGCGTCGTGATCAGCGCGTCCGCCTTATAGCAAGAAGGTCTTGGGTTCGAGTCCCGGGCTCGGCGACGGCCTCTCTGTGTGGAGTCTGCATGTTCTCCCTGTGCTTGCGCAGGTTTCCTCCGGGTACTCCGGTTTCATCCCACAGTGCAAAGACATGCACAGTAGGCTAACTGGCTGTTCCAAGTCCCAAGTCCAGGTGTAGGTGTGACTGTGAGAGGTTGTGTGTTGGCCCTGCGATGGTCTGGCGAGCTGTAAAACAAAAACCAAAAAAAAAAAAAAACCCATTGAGTTGTTTTGCATCACCATGGAAACATCACTACCAATTACAGGGTAAGGTGTTATGAGGAGGATTTTATTCTTTAAATCTTTTGGAAACAGGTGCATTTATTCATTATTTCTCTGTAAAAGGACTGCTAATAATAAAATAGTGACATCAAGCCCATGTTTGGATGGTTTGACTCGTT
>JBCNYG010000019.1:32915255-32927069 GCA_039654305.1 Porochilus rendahli
CTACCCCCCCCCCCCTTGTAATTTAAAATCTTTAAAAGTTATAGTTATTGTTCTTTTGTTATTGTTGATAATAGTATATTTCTTTACATCTTACATTCGTACTAAGCATTTGACTGCATATTGTACTGTGTATAATTTGTATGTGACAAATAAAATTTGAATTTGAATTTTATTCATTAGTGAAGCTAGGCTGGGTTAGAGGATATTTCTGATATTTCCCAAAAACATACTAGAAGGTAAAATAGGCAAACTAATCTGCCTGTAAGTGTGAATGATATTCTGGCACCTCTTCCAGGGTGTATTCCTGACTCATATCAGGTGTTCCTGGGATGGTGTTTCTGGGTCCACAACAACAATGACCAGAAATGTTTATTATGAATTTTTCATAGAATAGTATTTTAATATTCATTTAGCTAATCAAAAAAGCATGTTCCCCATTACCCAATGAATGCCCGTGCATGCAAAAGCATATCACTAGAGTATTCAGATACTCATATCAGTTCCAAAATCATAGGTTTCAAAAATCATGCTCTCATAGATAGTGTACTTGTATATAGTTAACCATTACGGGTTCCAGTAGGAATGTTAATGCAGAGCCAGAATAACTGTACTCAAATAATAGCACCCAGAAAGGATCACTACTTCGTTACAAAAAGTAGGAATTTCATGTCATTCTTAATCGTCCTGAGGTTCAAATACTACACACGGCATGCTGGCTTGAACTATAAGTGCACTCTGTTCATAAGTTATAAACATTCCATTACAAATAAGCAAGTATACATTCCCAGTGAAATAAAACTTATAGAACCTGTTCCTCCACTTCCCAAAAACAAGCCAGTACACGGAGGACCCATTCTAAATTACTGTTCTAGATTTGAATGGTTTTGGGTGTGTGTGTGTGTGTGTATATAATGTCTCGGTCTTAGCTCTCTTAAATCGTTCACTATTAATTTATTTAGTCCTCATCTAGCTTTTTTATCAGGCTTTTTTAATCAACCAAAGTTAAGCACGCCCTGAAATCATTCCAAATTTAACAAAACACGACAGATTTGGTGGCCTGACAGACAAAACAAGATGAAAACGTTGGGCAGGTTCTCAAACCATTAACAATTTTATTATCATGTGCCATCTTACTTGCGAACCTAAAAAAATGCACAACTCTGCAGCAGTTTGCATCAGTAAAGAAGGTTCACAGAGCCCTTTCACTGCCTTCTCTCAGTGTTCTGCCATAAGTGTCAGGGTAAGAAATTTACAGTAGGGGCAGCTCTTACAACAAGTTGTTGTTCTACTTCAGGACTGAAGATTTCCCAGATTACTCTGTAATAAAGTCCACGGCTATATAGAAGAATTGTGAAGCTCTGCACTAAAATGTTTCTTGGACAGTGATGGCAGGGAATGGATGGGATTTCTAGCCTGTCTGACTTCACGTGTAGCACTTTTTTCTTTGGCATTTTTGAAGAGAAGAACTTGTTTGCGCAGTCGTGTGTCAGGCATTCTTACTACACGACCTGCCTATTTCAGTGGGATTTGCTTCATTACTGCATATATGATGATTAGAAAACTTCTCAGTACTTCAGTGTTTACTTACCTGGAGACGGTGCTACTAACTAGTTAAACTTGTCAACAGCTGATGGCCCTTGATTTACCCATACTTGGTGGAACATGGGGTTCTCTCCATCAATGTCCTCAGTTTTCCTTGTATTTATAAGCTGCTGTTATACTATTGTGTTGAGGCAAGCTCAGGGCTACCCAAGGCATGTATAGCCTGGGACTTTAAGCCTTGAGCCAGAAACCCATTTACTTCCATCATTACAATATAGCTGAGCTTGCTTCTCACTCTTAACATGCTGCACAGGGACAGAGAGCAATTTCATGACACACCGTGTTTTTATCAATGTAAAAGGTATTTAGCTGTTTATATTAAAATTTTCATCCCCGCAAACAAGAAGTAGTTCATGGCAAGCTATTAATTTAAATTAGCCACCAGAGCAAACAAAAACAAGTACTTGTGCATCTATTTGCATGTAGAGCCCACATATAACAAAAATAGTTTATGCTAACAGCAGCATATGGAGTTATGGTTTCAAAAACGAAATGCGACAGGGTATTTCTTGCAAATGAGTTATACAGAATTTTATTTCCCTGTGCATTTACTTTTGCTTTTTACATTATGCTAATGAGCTTGACACACTGCCCTAGCACCAGTTTGCTTCATCTGACCCATAGGTATTCGGGTAATCTTCATGTAAAGGTTTAAAGTACCTCAAAGTAGCCCATAATGGGTGCGATTAAGCCCTGGAAGTGACAATGGAAAAGGTGATGGTCTTGGCTCACCCATCTTTGGCACGATAGTAGAATTGCAGCTATAGTGAGACCGAAGGACTGTCGAGCATTGGCAAACATTTCCATGCCATGCTGCATGGCTTCCTTACAGTTTGCGTTATGAACACAACCATTAGCAAACCATTATTTAAGCACTGTAAGATAGTTCATCTTTTGTTTTCAATTTAAGCCTCCAAATATTAAATAGATCTTCATCTATGTGATATTTTATATAAACTCCAGAGAGAAAGTCTCTTAACATTGCTGAAAACATGATGCAGAAAAGATTGAAGCAAGAACACAGCCTTGCTTTACAACGCTGTTTATTAGGAATGGTATGCACGCCATTGAGGAAATATTTGATCATGGAGATGAACTTGTCGGGACAGATATAACTATATATATATAAATATAACTATTATTTTTTTATTCTCAGCTTAATGTCAATTTGTCATATTGAGAGCTACAATGGAGTAATTGTTAACAAGTTTGTGTGTTTTCCTCAAACTTCTGTCAACTCTTATAATGCTGTATTTTATTAATATCACTCATTCATTCATTGTACTTACTATACTGTATAAAATAGTAGTTCCAAAAAAAATCAATCAGTACATTTGTACAATCAACAAATGCATGGTACAGAGAAGATATTCGTTGCTTTTTTTTTTTTTTTTTTTTGCTGTAAAATTATATTGATTTGTCCTTTCTTAACAGAAGCTACACTGACTCTCAGGTAGATACATTATCTCGATGTTTTGGGACACTCATCAGAAATGCATGAGCAAGTATCTTTCCTGATATGCTTAGAGAGGTGATTGGTGATTTGTCATTGGACCTTTTATCTCTTTTTCTTTTGTAAAGTTTTTAAGTCTTGGAGCAGTGGTATTTCTTCCCTTTTTTTTTTTTACAGGGAGCTCATCTTCCAGTTTGAG
This sequence comes from Porochilus rendahli, assembly GCA_039654305.1. NCBI lineage: Eukaryota > Metazoa > Chordata > Actinopteri > Siluriformes > Plotosidae > Porochilus > Porochilus rendahli. The sequence continues at coordinate 32,918,510 of JBCNYG010000019.1, forward strand.
CTGGACTCTGCGCCTTTTAATCTTACTTTTTAATAACTTATTGACGTATTTCTTTGACATTCTCATTAAACTCATTAAAGTCTTTTGTCTTCCAAATGGACTTGGGACACATTATACACCATGGCCCACAATATTTCAACATTATCAGACTCAGAATGCATTTATTTTGTTGATTAGATGCTTTATCATCAACAACAAGTGTTTAGTTGACTTGGTGTTTTCTTTCCAGATAATTGTGCTGAGTGGCTTGAATGAGTTGGTGATCTGTCCATCATTCTGCTCCACATAGGATTTTTGGCAATCATGGTGAATTTGGTGTCAATGTCTTAAGCGAGAATGCATCCAAGACGTTTTGTGTCTGCTATACACTTGGAATAGAGTATTAGCACTAGCAAGTTCATGTAGTGTACAGAGCTGAAACACAAGTCCATTGCAGTTTATTTTCCCAACACAATGCTGGCCAATTATCCGGGTCCAGGTTCTTGATTTTGAGCCAACTCTGGTATTGAAACTATCACTAATCAACATTGTTAGGAGAATTGTTCATGTCTTCGTTTCTTCTGAGTTGGGCGTGGTTGATCCACAGCAGCTTACTGTTGTCATTGGCCAGTGACCAGTGATTGGTAGGTTCATAATTACGAGATGCGATGACTAATCCAACATCACTCATGCAGCAGGTTACTGTAGATGGTGAAGTCCCATGTACAATGCACTAGTCTACAGGACCTGTGTCTGAGGACAACACACCACAAGCTTCCACTTCCTTTATCCATCACCGAAACTGAACATCGAAGGTTAAAAAAAAAAAAAAGAACCTCCTATCCTGCTATTTTTATCAAAATGACAAAAAAAGTCTACCAGGCAAAACAACAGAAAATGAAATGAGGAATAAAAAGAAGTACTACGATTAGAGTTTTTTCTCTTTGAAACATTTCATCTTTCTTTGCAACATAAAAGACAAATGATCTGCTTTAAGTTGTTATTACACCTAATTATATCTTATGAGATGAATGTGGCTGCTTTGTGTGTTACATTATACGTCTTAAGCTCCAGCTGTGTTACACGGCTCTACAAATTATTTAAATGTCTGTGATGCTGCTTAACTGAAAAAAAAGAACACACACAATCTGGCATTTGCATATATATGCATTTTAAAACCAGAACACGCTAGATGATGCAGTGTAGTGCATGTATAAGGCTGTGCATTAATGAACTGAGTCGTTCTAATTTATAAATTTTTTCTATGTTATTCTTTTAAGTCATTAAGCCAAAAATCTGTTGTGTTTGTTTTCTATTGCACACATTAAATACATTATTGTAAGACATGACTGACTCTGAGACAATGTCTTCATTTACACAGGTTTTGGGACTGTAACAGGGTTGCGTTTGGGGTCAGTATATTATTAAAATTATTGGATTTGATTAAAAATCCAATAATTAGATGAACCCACAGCCACCAATGTCGGGGGGTGTATGTGTGTGTTGTGGTGAAAGGTCAATTCCATCTGTCCTTTGGCGAGGGACCGGGGACACCATGGACAGATCGCCAGCATATTGCAGGGCTAATACAGAGATAGCGATCTATTCACACCTGTGGGAAATTTACTAATGTGCATGTTTTTGTGTTCCTGTGAGGTGACGGTACAAACCATTAACCTAGTGTGCCACCCAGGAATATTTGAAAATGTAATAAATTGTACCAAAAAGCACCAGCAAGACACCATGTTCTGTAAGGTATTATTTCCTAAAATTAATTTCATGAGCTGCACAGTAATGACCAAGAAATACAAGAATAATTACACAAGTGGCAGAAAGGAGAAGCAACTGGCAGGTTTTCATATTCAAATTAGATACATGTTCCTGTTTGTACAGATCAAACCTGTGAATTTGTGCACTTTGACACTGAAAATGAACACACACTTGGTCTTAGTTAACCCTTTGATGCACAACCTATGCACGTCCCTTCTAATGCACAACATGGGTCAAAAATGACCCACACTTATTTCCCGCTTTATTTCATGCCGACTGTGTCTTGTAATCCATTTATTTTATGATTAAATATTTTAAGTATTCTTTAAAAATCTTGTTTTTGGATACCACAGATCATTAGTTCCATTTTTTCTTTCAGACTTTATTTTAAAATATAGTTTTGTAATACTACACTGTTTTCAAACATGGGTCAAAATTGACCCTTTCACCAAAGTGTGATTATTAGTTATATTGTCAGACATACATATATCTCTCTTAAACAGTAACACAGCTAGTGAACATTACTTTATCTGTAGTGTAACTAGAGTGAACTGATGAAATGTGACCAAACAAAATATTACATAACTGATTACAAGACAATAACAAGTGCCATCTCAATGTTGACATTTTCCACAAATAACCACTAGAAGTTTGTGATCCTTGCATATAGGTCTGGTGCATATGGAACATCAGCTGCTGACTTTTCTGTCTTTGGAAACTGGGCACCTCTTCTCCCCTTGCCAGGAGGGGCAAACCATTATAGGCCATGAATCTCACTTTGTCAACGACTCTCGACTCTTTCCCCTTTGTTGTGGTTGCTCTTTAGCCCTCTAAATTGGTGCATTTTATCACCTTCACAATGATGTCACTCATGAACATATCACAGGCAGTTGGTGACACAAGCTTTTGGTCCAGGGCAGCTCCTGATTGTTATGGCTTCTTGTTCTGCCATCAGTGTGGGGGGATTCTAGTAAGATCCGTTTTTACTTATTCTGATTGACTGAGTCTGAGTTTCCTCTTCAGAGGACTCATCAGATGAGTCTTCTGTGTTAGAAGAGTGTCCATGCAGGAGAACTGGATCCACAGACACACCCAAAACCATAGCTTTACCCTGGGGAAAATTTTCTGGGTCATTGGTATCAGATATTTCTGACTCAGGAATCAGGAACAAATCCATGCATGCATGGTGGGACGTTTCTGACCCATGTGTGTAAACTTGATTTAGAAATACGAAAGTTGTGCTTGTTCATAAAGTAAGAAAATAAAAAATTTGATTTGTGTTAAACACAAACAAGGCATTTATTATACACTTGGAACTGTGAATAATAAAATATATTTATTTCAGAGATATATCATAGAAACTCATGAAATACATGGAATAACAGAAAATGGATATGGGTCATTTTTGACTCATGTTGTGCATTAGAAGGGTAGTGATACAAAAAGGCGTTTTATCCAAAAAGTAAAAACGGAAAACGGAAATGTAAGATGATCAAAAACAAGTTAATTGAGGAATACCCGGAATACTGAATGATAAAATTTATTTATTGCAGAGATATAGAACATAAATCTCAGTCAGGTCACTTTTGACCCATGTTGTGCATTAATGGGTTAAAGTCATGACAGTCTCACAAAACATTCATTAACTGTATCTTAAAAATCTGTTTATTTAAATACTTTTGTACAATCACATTTAATCATAATAACGTAGCTTACGGTCTCATCCATCTGAATGGTTTGGCCTTAAAAATGTTTAATCATTACTTTATAACCAAACATCTCTTAACTAGGATCAAATAATGTGTGGCAGAGACAAGGCTTACACTCCAAAGTCTTCCGATGAAAACTGCAAACCCTTTTAGTTTCCTGCTAATGTCACAAGGTGCCTCTTGATGCCAATCAGGGGCCATGCTGTGATCAGCAGCCTGCACTGAGAAATAAATAAAGCATGAATAAGTACTGGAATTTAATACAGCTTTTGCTCATTAATGTAAATCATTCAGAGGAAAAGGAAATTGTACGAGAGCGTGCACAGCTACCCATTTTTGCAGTAAATATTGTGCTTTAATGTTATAATGTTGATCTTTTTTACATGGCAATTACTGCACAACACATTTAGCATCTCGTAGAAGTCATATCTCCGTAAATTCATTTATCTTAATATTGATGCAATTACTAATGCACTATTTAACACTCATTTGCCAAACCGCTTAATCTTACTTGGGTTGTGGGGAGGCTGGAGACTATATCAGCCTACTCTCGCAGGGCTACACACACAACCATTAGTTACTAACATGAAAAAAATTAATTATTTGACTTTAAAAGACAAAAAAGTGCTAAGGTAACTTACTTTAAACAACAAACACACAATGAATGACAAGCAATTCGCCTTGCCGTTTTGAGACACATAAATCACTTATCGAAGCACTCATGACCAGCTCTGGTTGCCTAGGTAACCATTTTTGAATGTTTCCAACTTCCAAATGTTTAAGAGAAACTGTGAGCAATGAGGAGCTATTTACCATAATGCAAAGCAAGTATAGAACAGCCAACCATTTTGGAATTTCTGTGTGCAGGATATTTAGACAGAGTCGTAATGAGCTGCTCGTCCATGTTGATGGAACAATTAAAAATGTGCTCGTTGTTCCTTAAGGGAAATGTTTTGGGGGAACTCTATTTTGCAGCATCTATCAATCAACAGTATCTTTAAGCTCTTCTTTTAACTTCTGTGTGTGTGTATATATACTCACCAGGCCCATTTTTTCCTTTTCTTTAGTTATGCTGGGATCTAGTGTACCCATAACTCTGAAAAACTTTCTGTAGTCAAAGTAGTGATGAGAGTGTAATGGGAAGGTTATTTAACTTGGAGTATTTTAAATCAGGGACTTGGGCAACATTCAGCTTGTCTGATGTTATTTCACTGATAAAAACCCAGTTATTATTAATTAAATACTATGTGTATAGATATAAAATATTATACTATAAATAACACTTTTTAAGTATATGTTCATAAAATTATAAATGACAATTTGGAATTTTTGTTGTTTGGTGATTTCAGTATGCGAGTTCTGGTATAAGTAACTACCCTTATTCTAATAAACATAAATACCAGTAATATTATACCTTATCAAATAAATACCACACAATAATGCATACATACTGCTTTGCATAAATATCTCTGTATGCGTTATTGATCATTCATTCATTCTTTTTCTGAACCGCTTATTCCTAATTAGTTGTGGGGAGGCTGGCGCACATCTCCGCTGACTCTGGGCGAGGGCGGGGTACACCCTGGACAGCTCGCCAGGCCATCAGTCACACAACCGTTCGCACTCACACTCACACCTAGGGGTGATTTAGAACAGCCAATTAGCCTACTGTGCATGTTTTTGGACTGTGGGAGGAAACCAGAGTAACTGGAGGAAACCGACGCAAGCACGGGGAGAACATGCAAACTCTACACAGAAACGCCCGAGCTGGGAATCGACCCCAGGACCTTCTTGCTGTGAGGCGGACGTGCTAACCACTAAGTCACCGTGCCGCCCACGTTATTGATCATGTACAGTAAATTCAATTTAAATGCATGTATTACCAGTGAAGTCAGTGTTACATGACTACACACATTACCAGTGATGTTCTTTAAGAGCACATTGTCATGTCATTTGTTACTGACATAATATTGTTCTTTTTCCCAACCTGAGTTCTCCACTTTTAAAGTCTAAAGTGTTTAAAGTCAAAACTCCTTAAACAGGAGGTTACTGGAGAGAGTAAGGAAACACATTGTTCACTACTATCTCACGTCCTTTTGACACACACACATACAAATGTGTGTGAAATTCACATTCACATTCAACACACAACCTCAAATGCCCCCATTCAAGAAAAGATTGGTGGGAGTGTCTTAATATTCTATAAGGAAGCATTTTGTATGGCTTTTTAAAACCATAATCTATAGAACTAGTAAATATAATATCTGTGACCACTCCTCTGGAGGAAATGTCTAAAGTACTACCTTTGGTTCTACCATGAGTGAGTAAAACCTGAATGTTTGCATGGTGGACTTGGCCATGTTTACATCTTGTAAAGAAATGGGAGGAAGGATTGTGGGGAGAGGTTAAGATTGGAATAGTGGAGGAGAGCCAGGCGGACAAAATGGCTGGGAATAGAAATGAGCATTATATACGACTGTTATCAGAGGTCGTCTCTCCCAAGGTCTTCAATGGCTTTGGCTGTAGTTTTCTGAACCAACCAGGCTGCTCGGCAGGAATCGCCCTTCCCACAACTCCAGCCACAATACTCCAAACATGTAGCATCCCAGCACAAAAACAAAATCTACATAAAGTTTCCCAACTCTTACCTGGGGTGTGGAGATGGAGGCTTCAGGAACACAGCACTGAATCTATTAACCATCAGCTAACCACACAGGAGAGAGAGAAAGAGTGTACTAGGAGTGCATTTCTCCATCACAATGAGGAAACTGGTCTGGGTGGCCATGCTGCGCTTCGTCCTCTCTTGGCTCATGATGCACACAGGGGGCATGTTTTTGGGATCTTATGCTTGCTTGGCCAATGGAACAACTCGCTTCTTGTGTCTTGGCAACAAAGTACATCAGATGCCATGCCATGTCCCAAAGAATACCACATATGTGTGAGTATATACACTATATACAACTTATATATTTATATAATGTCAAGTGAGTCATATTGTCATAACAATACAGTATTACATGATTACATGCTGAGTTGTCAGATGATGATATGCTTTTAAAAAAGAGTGAAATAAACCCACAATTGCACAATTAATTTAGATTAATAAAGATTTGGTGGGAATCAGTAACACTTACACTACCCTTTTATACACTTTGGTCAGCAGGAAATAAATAATCTTGTAGGTTTCTCAAGTGCTTTTGGGAGCTACAGGATTTGTTTTGCTTACGTCTGTTACAATAGATTCCCTGAAAAGGGTTGTGTTACTTAATATGTAAATTCTTTTAGATGCATAGTACTCAGTACAATACACTCTCTAAAATGTAGGTATAACAGTAACATAGAGGGCTCACAATATAAGACGAGCATATTACACCTATGGAAAAAAATTCAAACATTCCCATTAAAAGTGGCCTGTTTTTTCCCATAATTGTAGAGCTTATTCACGTGTGTGTGTGTGTGTGTGTGTGTAATTTACATAACAAAATCCATAGTTTAAAAAAAAGAAAAACGGTTTTATATTTTGCATTCTATATTCTATATAACAAATGTATATATAATCAAGCGCTTTGAGAAAGAATGTAAAGATTGACCGTTTTTATGAAAAGCTGTGGTACAGCAGGACCATTCTTTTATTGTTTTCAAGCAGATTGTTATTCTTGGTGTTGAACATTTGACTGGCATCAAAATTACACTTCTGTTGTGATTCCTGAAACATATATTTTGCAATCTCAAGGCTTTTGGAGTCCGCACGCATAGTTTACTTTAGCCTTGGACTGGTGGGTTGGGTGGTAACGGCCTGTTTTTCATTCATCAGGAGGGGAGAAAAATGTTTTTTTGCTTTGTTTTGGTTTTTTTTTCAAACACAATTAACTGCTGACGTTGAGCATGTTTTACTCAGATAAAGAGCTGGAAGACGTTAGATGAGACCACGTTCTGAACTCGTAGGCTCATTAGTGTTTTAGGTTCTATTTCTGTAATCTCCTTGAACTCCGAACAGGTGGTCACTTTCAAACACACCTGCCTCTGTAGCTGTTAGCCTTAAGCCCAGTGTTGTCTCTCACACTACCCAAATCACACCATTTTGCATTCCTGCATATCTTTCCCAGACTGGACTTTATGGTCAATCAGCTACTTTTTATTTTAGCCATTTTTGGCTGAGTGTAGGGATGAATACAGGAGCCTTGCATGTGTCTGAGTAATACAAATTTGCTATTTAGCTAGAACATACAGTCCTGTGCTTGATAGGAGCTGATAGAGAAGACACAGAACTGCAGATGGCTCTCTTCATTCTGAAAAATATCTTAACCCCAGACAATCCAGACACATTCCTATGCTGACAAGCCATGAGAACCACTGTTACTCTCTTGTGTATAAAGAATATTCCATCACCTGTTTTATTAAATGAATTTATGATACTCAACCAGAGTTAAAGGAAGCAAAAAGATGAAATAGCTCAATAAGAGAAGTAATGAAAAAGTCATAATTCACTGCATGTGTAAGATATTTTTTTATATTTTAAAACAGGAATATCTTCAGATAAGTAAATCTTGAACTAGTGAAAACAACGTATCACATGAAATATGTTGTAAAATCAACAAAACATCTATGTTATGGGTTTTTGCAGCCCAGGTGAAGCTCCTGCATGTATTCTGCTAACTTTAGCAATTAATTCACAGACGGGGTGAAAATAACATGCCACATGATTATATAACACACACGACTGGCAGGATCAGATCGGATCACTGTCTAATAGTTAGAACAAAGTGACAGCCACTGAAGGTTTGTTGCGGTCACTTGGAGAAGACCGTATTGTCATGCTTTAAAAATTGAAAAGTAAACGATAAAAATTTGAGAAATTTTTGAACTTTCTTGAGTTGCCGCATAGGATATACTAAAACTTTGGACACTATTACAGCATGCAGTGTGTGTGGAGCCACCAATTTTAGTTTTTATGTTCCTGTGTAGTATATAGTAAAAAAATTATCTGCCCCTGGCTCAGTGGTTGTTCCTGAATTGAATTATTACTATTCAGCAACATCCATCTCATCTTCGGCAAATAATATTAATTATTCCAAGATCAAACCAGAGCAAAATTATATATA
>JBCNYG010000019.1:32928878-32941032 GCA_039654305.1 Porochilus rendahli
ATTCTTACTTGTATTTTTATCTCAGTGCTAAATTTATGTGCAATATTTGTTTCTTAATTGCAACTTTGAGGGGGCTCTGAGTCCAAGAATTTTATTGCCTGTAGTGATGTTTCATTGTTACCTGTATATGGCAAATAAACTTATATATATATATATATATATACACACACATATTAGGCTATTTATCTTGCAATGTTTTACATTGCCCCTAGGTATGACTGTTCAGGGTTTTGTTTGTGTCCTTGTGTGTGTTAACCCTGTGATCGTCTGGCAAGGTGTTCAGGGTATACTCCGCCTTCAATTAGTGTTGGCAGAGACTTCAAACAGTGTTGGCTACTTGCGACTTAAAGAAGGAGTGTGTGTGTGTGTGTGTGTGTGTGTGTGTGTGTGTGTGTGTGAACGTGCATATACATGTGTACACATATAATTTAAATGCATATATTACCAGTCAAGTAAGTGCTGTATAACAACACAGAATACCAGTGACACCAATGGCACATTATCATGCATTTTTTTTTAATTGATATGATATTGTTATATTTTCCAGCCTGAATTCTGTGCTTGTATTTCAAGTCAAAACTCCTTAAACAGGAAGTTATTGAAGAGAGTAAGGGAACACTTTGTTCCACTATCACATGTCCTTTTGACACTCGCATACAAATGACAAATTTAAGACTAAACAGGGCAAGTCAACACTGAACCTCGAATGCCCCCATTCAAGCAAGGGTTGTTGGGAACATGTCGTTATAATATCTGTAACTGCTCCAAATAATTAAGTAGCCAGTGATTTCTACTGATAGCTGAAGAAAGTATTCTTTTTAAGTATAAAAAAGTATATAAAAAAAGAACTGTTTTCTACATTGGGCCACCCATGCGAACGAGCTGTGATTTAAATTATTCAAGCACACAAGTATTGTACATATCTCTGATGTTCTGAGGTGTAGGTGGAAGTGATAGGCATGCTTCCTATTTTGTATTTAATTTAATAAAATCTTATTCAGCAAATTCATTAGCATTGGCAAGTCTAGGCCCAACGGAATTCAAGTTAATGCTTTTGTACTGATTGTACCATCTTCCCAACATGAGGGAACCCCTACTAACTGGAGTCTCATGTCCTATTTTGCCATTTATTTATCTATCTAAGGATTTAGTTCGTTTTGGGTTTTTTTTTGGTTTTTTTTGCATGCACTTTGTCACCACATTTCTAAAAGCATGAGCTTTTTTTAATCTCTTTTGCAATTATTATTCCCCTGGTATTGGTAATTTAAATAAAATGTGATAACTGTACTTCTTTTGTAAATGTACAAATGTTTGTTTAGTACAAAAGAAAAAAAAATTATTACTTTGCTTTTATTTATTTATTTTTTCATTTAATTTATGTTAAACTGAATCAACAGTTGATGAGTTTGTCATTTGTTATAATGGACACCTAGAACTCAACTGTATTTCTTATCTTTAATCTTTGCATATGGTGTTTTACACAAATATAAACCATTATATAAACCTATAAATCATTATAACTGCCATAATCTTTAAAATAAGTACTGCATTTACTTTGCCAGTTGATCTAATGTGCATGTCCTTTGAACTGTGACTGTGGTAGAAAACCGAGGCACCCACAGGAAACCAAAATAAGCACAACCTGCAACCTCCACAAAAGGCCCGGGCCATCATGAGCTTTGAACCCAGAACCCCTTGCCGTAAGGTGGCAGTGCTAACCTGTGCACCATATGTTGCCTATGACAAATATACCTCATGAAACATTTACATGAGGTATATATAAACAGTTCTTTCATGACATGTTATTGTTAGGTCTATGATAGCATCATAATGATAGCATTTTTCTTAATTTGGTGCCAATCACTTAGCAAGCTTATCATTTAAGGGAAAAAACAACATGTGTATTTCGTGTTGGAAACACTGATCTAGAACTGTGATAGCATTTTTATCAGATCTTGATGTAGGTAAAATTAGGACACTGATAGACTGTTTTCCATGTCACAAAATATAACCATGTAAACTAGAGTGCATTTGGTAAAAACAAACTAGCATTGTGGAACATTACAGGTGCTACTACAGTAATTATCAATAATGCTAATGCAGTAGACTTTATTACTCACCAGTGAATACGATATTTTTTATAGTTATGTCAGTCTTGTGTCAATGGGTTCAAATAAAGTGTTACAGTTCCCTGTTCTTGACTCTTGGTGCACTTTGCCTCTGGCATGAAGTCAAAGATAGAACTTTTTTTAATATAAAAATGTGTAAAGGCATCGTTTGGACTGTAAATGCCAGTAATCTGAACATCCCAGCTACACAATGACACTCTGATAATAAGAGCTGTATCTACTTGATAACCGTGACACTGTCCAAAGTCTTTACAGGTATTAGTGCGAAGGTACTTTCACAATCAAGGTAGCACAGTCAAGCGATTGATGTATTAATAACATTGTATTCCAAAATAAATGTAACAATTTGATGGCAGCATGCTGTTGCTGTGCTTTCTGTCCTCTCACTGAAAGAACGTTCTGGATTTGACCCATAACGTTGGCTAGGGTCATTCTATATGGAGTTTGCCAGTTTTCCCGGTGCTTGCTTTCATGGGCTTTCTCTGGGTATTCCGGTTTCTTCCCACAATCAAAAGACATGCAGATTCTAAATGGCCTATAGGTGTGAATGTGATGCCCTCTTCACTGGTGACCTGTTCACAGTGTACTCTGCCTCTCACCTGAGTGCAATAGATAACGGATGGATGTAATAATTTTTAACACTTTAACAGTTTTGCGCATATTAGTCTTTACTCTCTTTCTTTTTGTCCATGGTCAGGGAGATCAAGCTGACTCAGATCATCATGCTTCCGAGTAGAGCCATATCATCACTTCATGACCTCAAGCAAATGTGAGTAAAAATATTAAAGGAGAAGAAAACACAATGTTTAGCACACACTAGATGAAGGATCACTACCTAGAACCTATCAAATCTTATGGATAACTTATATTGAACTGATCTCCAACGTATGTAGACATGTCTGACGTGTTCCGGACAACCACAGACCTTCTACTGCACGTCTTTTTAACTTACAGCAAGCATATAGTGTGTTAGTGTTTAGGGGGCTTGGTATATTAAATGGGGTTCAAATGAGAAACTGGTCAGTACTCGTAAAGACTCCGTCATTGACTATAGTTGGTAGCGATAAATTATAGCGCCATAAATTGCGAACGCTGCCAACATGTTGGGTATTCCTTGGTATAAGTTATACGTAGGTACAAAGTATGTTAGACATTATATTCCACTTGTAAGAAACTTACAAATAATGTGTGATCGCATAACTTACCTGCAACTACAACGCTAGCATAGGTGAAAAATTGTGTATGCACGACCTCGCCATACTACAACTTATACCAGAGTGCTGTTAATTCCCACAAATCTTACACATAAATTATTCAACGTTCACCAGTGTATTTGCCAAATTTCTCATACATTGGCATACACTGGCCAAAAATGTGTGACAGGGGCATTAGTGTGAAATTGGGCTAACCCCCAGTTATCTTGAGGGTCTGGGTGGAATAACTAAAGTGTAAAACACAAGGCATAAGGAGATTGTGTTCCTCAGGCCTCTGCATGTTAGAAAATCTAAATCGTAGAAATGCTAAAATATAAAAATGCACAACCATACTGCTTATTAGAAATAACTTGCAAGGTTTATAGATAAATCTCAAACAGTTTCAGAGTTCTAGCCCGGCGTTGAAACAAAAACTGACAGACGAATGCACAGATGCACGGACGGACATATCGATGTCTATATCCACCATTATTATATGTTGGTGGGATAATAAAGACATCGCAAATGGTTCTGGCCTGGAAATGAAGACAACCCATATCTTTACATGTGCAATTGGTTGCATTAAATTGAAATGATTACTGAAGGGCATTCTAATCAACATATCCCTCTGTATTATATGCCAGGGATGTAGAAATCAGGAAAATGTGCCGTTTTCGGGTCCGGGAGCCTGAAATAGTGATCTTTCCTCCAATTTGCACTAAAACCCTGTGTTTTCTTTTCCTTTAAGGAGCCACTTCAGTGTGCATGTGTGCATATCCATGTAGACATGCCTGTGTGTATTTAGAACTACCAATTGTGTTTTAGTTTTTAAAGTGAAAACTTGCGTAAATATTCAGTATTTAGTCTGGATTAAACATGTTTAGTCTTTGATACACAGAAGGGACAAAACATGTGAGATATGAATTGCAGAAATATGGCAGCCATGAGAAGAACATATATTGTAAATTAGGCTCAAGTCTTGGTTTTGACCTTAAAAGAAAGAAACAAATGAACTAAAATGTGGGTTTATGCTGCAAATGCTATTTCTTCAGGAAAATCTTTAAGTGGGTAAACATCTAGTGTAGCAGATATGTAAACTGTACTGTCCTTTATTACTGTTTATGTTGCTGATGATGTCGGTAAAACTATCATTATGGCTCTTGTCATTCACTCAGAATGGTGTCGGAGAATGGAGCCCTCCAGCGAATCGAAGCCTATGCGTTTGCAAACCTGACTAAACTGGAAGAAATGTACGTGTTTAGCTGGAGCCTGTGGAACCATAATACTCATTTCTTTTTAGATGTGAAGGAATTACACACTGTAACAGAAACAGTAAATACAAAGAAAAGCACTATTAACTATAAACACTTAATCGTTCTAATCACACACAGTAAAGCTTTATATGGTTTTCATTACAGTACTATTACAAAATCAAAAAATCTTGTCAGTATGGACAAGGACACTTTCTGGGGACTTCCAAAGCTGAAATTTCTGTGAGTATTACTTTTCTGTATTCTTTCAGGACAGAGGGAATATATTCCCACCGGAGCTTCTGTCTAAACTTAGTAGTAAAAACGCTGTAGCATCTCAGCAAGAGCAGCTCATTGTTCTACTAAATCAGTCACATGAAGCAAAAGCTACAAAATACAGTGTTTTGTTTGATTTTAGTGTTGAACCAAATTTATTCAGGCTACATCAGCGTTTCTGGGTATATTTCAGGACGATTTCAAACACAGGCCTCACAGTCTTACCTGACTTCTCCAAAGTGCAGTCTGCTGCTTTTGAGTTCCTCTTGTAAGTACATAATACTTTCCTGTACATACATACCTACTGTTCCCTCTACAAATGATCAGCTCCCCTTTTTACAATCTCTGAAAATAGTTTTAGGGCACACTTTTTGGTAGTAACTGAAAATAAATAAGATAAGTATATTGAGAGAAAAGCAGATTATTATATTCCCCATATTCAGACAGATGGATGGATAGATAGTGTGGCTAGGTAGATTAAATCTATACACCCCTATACAATAAAAAAAATCAGCCTGAGAGAAATCCTGAGATAATATGACCTATAATCTGTACACTCTCACTCACTCATTTGATGAACCGGTTAATCCTACTACTGGGGCCTCAGCTGAAACTGAGTGATGGTGGGGTACACCCTGAACAGCTCGTCAGATCATCACAGGGCATCACACGTGCACATGTGCGCACACACACAAAACTATTCATACACTCATCCACACATAAGGGCAATTTGGAACAGTCAATTAGCCTAATGTGCATGTCTTTGAACTGTGGGAGGAAACCAGAGTACCCAGATGAAACCCACATTTTATGGGGGAAAAAATTGTGTAAAATAAATGATTACATAAGTGTGCACACCCTTAAACTAATTCTTTGGTGACACTTTTTTATTATTATTATTTTATGATAACGTTCAGTCTTTTTGGGTCAGAGTCTATCTATGTGGCACATCTGGACATAGCATTCTTGCCGCTTTTTTGCAAAAGTGCTCAAACTCAAACTGATTGCAATGATATCTCCTGTGCACAGCTGTCTACTTCTTCTTCTTCTGGTGAACCTTTTTTTTTTTTTTTTACAACACAAAAAGCTGGCAATTTAACAGGGGTAGGGAGACATACTATATCTCCTGTAGATATTAGTGTATAGGCTTTTCTAATTAGATTTTTGCCCTTGTGTAACCATTAAAATATTTTGTATATCAAAGTAGGAAGGCAGACATAACCCAGACATTCGCCAAATATTTTATAAGTATATATAAAAGTTTTATTTACTATAATTATTATAGTAATAGGTATTAGTGTAAATGTATTTCTTTGAAAGCTTGCTTGTTTTGTCTTTCAGTGACCTAGAAGATAACATGCATATTAAAGTAATACCCAGCAATGCTTTTGCAGGACTTACCAGTGGTACAATAACCGAACTGTACGTATGTTCTGGGGAGAATTATTCTTCTGTTCTTTATTTAAGCTGCATCTTATTTTTGGTATAATAATAATTGTGTGGTGTTATGTGTATTCTTGTTACCACACCCTAAAGGAGACTGACAAAGAATGGGATCACTGAGTTGGATAGAAATGCCTTCAATGGCACCAAAATAGAAAAACTGTAAGTGCCCTTAAAACCGTTTTTAATACACATTAAAAATACACACATTTCTATAAAAAAAATCCATCTCTGACACAACCTCCGCCCTTCCCCAGGTTTCTCATGGGAAACCAACAGCTGAAGCGTATCCACAACTATGCCTTCCTTGGTGCTGAAGGCCCCCTCGTTCTGTAAGCATGAACAGCTCTCACAGTCAACAACAATTCAACCTGCCAGCTGCATCACACAGTCCAGCAACAACTTTTACACCACTACCTACACCACTTTCCATTTATATGCTTATTATACTAAAGTTCTCTAAGGTTTAAACATACAATTAGCAAACTTAAAATAAAATATTTGCATGTCACATGAGCATCCAAAATTAACTTAATAAGTACCTAACCACGTCTGAAATTCGGTTCCCTTTTAATGAGAAAAGATTACAAAATATACCTTAAAAAAAAAGGACAGATAATGCAAGTCTGTGAGCAGTTTCTCGACTAACAATTGATAGTTTTGAAATATAGGATACACATTATAATGAAAAAATGTATTCTACAAAAAAGTGTTATTATGCAATAGATGGATACTGTGTATTATTATTACTATTATTATTATTATTATTATTACTGCTACATAATAATAATCTGTCGTATCCTGTTTATTATCCCATGCCCAAATCTATTGCTGAGATTTCTCTTTACCTGAGGCAGATGTGCTTATTTGTACAGGGACATCTCCCACACTGCAATCAGTTCTTTGCCAGAAAATATGCTGAGGAGACTGAAGCTGCTGATTGCTACATCAGTCTACTCTCTGAGATGGTTACCCAACCTGGAGCTATTCGCAGAGCTCACTCAGGCCAATCTTACATACCCCAGCCACTGCTGTGCATTTAAAAAGTTCAAAAAGAACAAGTAAGTAAACCATTATTATGGTGGTGTTATGTGCATGTGCTCTACAGGCACAGGTGTTCATTTGGGAGGTGCTTGTATCCACAGGGACTTGAGAAAAGGACTGAGAAAGGATGCAATCCAAATATACCATAGGTTGGTAGAGGGTATCATTTAAGAGCACAACTGTGGATCTCTGGCAGTATTCAGATTGGAAATCGCATACTTACAATCACTAGCTTAAAAAATGTCCCGAGATAGCACTTTCCCAGATGGAGTTCTGATCAAAGGCGTCCTATACTCAACACCTGGACCACCTTCTCCATACTACAGCATACACGTGAAACTCTTTGTGAAACAGACAATGCTCTTTGCTAAATGATGATGGAGAGCGTTTGTTGAAATGTCAAATTGGGGATTTTCACTAAACTCAGTGGGTACATTACCCTACATAAGTCCCAGAGAAAATTTGTTTTTCGAAAGTATCAGTCAAAGGTCAGAGCAAAGTCACACAGTTTTCGAGATAAACATTTTCTATGTTATAACTGAAATTGCTTATTACAGAAACAAATTGACATACACCCATAGATGCAATGAGCAAGAAAACGGAAACCATGTACATGCTATCAAATAACACAATTATGGTGAACCTTGCGTAACCTTAAAAAGGTTCAAATTAAGGTCACATGATTCTGAGAACTTGAATGGTGACAGACCTGCCATTACTATATTACACTATCGTGAAACCAGGTAGGGACTTTAAGCTGAGACAATAATATGTGACCTTCAAAATCAAGGTCATAGCATTTTAAATGCTCCTAACTTTGAATTGAGTGCTGAGAGACATGATGTCACTATAGAACATTAACAGGAAATTGTGCAAAAACTTTCATATCATAAGGGTGGGTAATTAAAATCAGAACCCTTATATTTTCCACATTATCCATGTTGCATGGTAGCAGTACCTTACAATTCTAGGTATTATGGAGTTCTTAAAGATATTTGACTTCTCTCTTGCATTAAATAGGTTGAATTCAAATCTAAAACACAAGTAGGCATTGAAAATGAATGTCATTTTCAAAATGTAAGCAGTCGTAAAGTGGCGCTTCAGTAGAGGATTTTCCTCTCAAACTCCAGGTTTTGGGTTTTTGCATTTTTTTCATTGCAGGGTTTGCATGCTGTCTTGCACAAAGTGTGGAGTTATTTCCACAAGGTGTGTTCTATAATCATACCCTTTACAATAAAACAGCAATTTTAAGGGTTTGTAAAGCAATAGCCTTAAACTGGAACACATGACTCCATGAATCTATGTTAATAAGAGCACTGAACTAACCATATGTCTAAAATGGTCTCTTATTCTCTATTTCGTACAATATTATAATGCACTGTTGCTGTTCTACACCTGCTGAGGCATGCATTTGCTCTGTATTGTGGCCACGATGGGATTTCACTGGTCCACCAGCTGTGGTCCATAAAGCATGGCCAGGGGCTCCATGTTTAATTAGTTGAACTTTTGAATTAGTAAAACTGCTTAATCCTATTGGGGTCTCGGGGAAGCTGGCACCTATATCAGCCAACACTGGTCAAAGGCAGGATATACCCTAAACAGTTTGTTAGACCATAGCAGGGCCAACATACAAACACAGAAAATCATTTGCACTCACAAGAGTAATTTGGCAAAGCAATTTGTCAATTAGCCTAATGTGCATGTCTTTGGCCCTGCGATGGCCTGGCGAGCTGTCCAGGGTGTACCCCGCCCTCGCCCAGAGTCGGCTGAGATGGGCACATATGGGCGTGTGACCCTAATTGGGTATATGCGGTTCAGAAAATGAATGAATGAATGAATGCATGTCTTTGAACTGTGGGAGGAAACCAGAGTACCCAAAGAAAACCCACACACGCTCGAGGAAACCGGTAAATTCCACAGAGAGATGCCTGAGCTTCAAACACAGGACCTTCTTTTTATGAGGTGGATGTGCTAACCACTCCACCACCATGCAGCCCCAGTGGCTATTTATAATTTTGGATATGATT
This sequence comes from Porochilus rendahli, assembly GCA_039654305.1. Taxonomy (NCBI): domain Eukaryota; kingdom Metazoa; phylum Chordata; class Actinopteri; order Siluriformes; family Plotosidae; genus Porochilus; species Porochilus rendahli. Next base: position 32,938,241 of record JBCNYG010000019.1, read on the forward strand.
ACATAATGGAAAGACTTGGTGAAAATGTCAGTCATACTCTTAGTCATAATCTATCAACACAGTAATTCTAAGTGAACTACTGCATGTGTTATGTGTACATACAGGTCAGAGAAGAACAATCTGTGTAACGATTCCACCATTCGTAACCAGGAGCCATACTTCTTTGAGGAGCACTGTAAGGATGTGATCGAAGTGAGCTGCTATCCTGAGCCGGACGCCTTCAACCCATGTGAGGACATCATGGGCTTCACCTTCCTGCGTGTCCTCATCTGGTTCATCAGTGTATTGGCTGTCTTGGGGAACTTCACAGTTCTCTTAGTGCTCCTCAGTAGCTGTACAAAGCTGACAGTTCCCAGGTTCCTAATGTGCCATTTGGCGTTTGCTGATTTCTGTATGGGACTCTATTTACTGATAATCGCCTCAGTGGACCTACAAACCAGATCGCACTACTACAACTACGGCATTGAGTGGCAAACAGGTGTCGGGTGTGGCACAGCGGGCTTCCTTACGGTTTTTGCGAGTGAGCTTTCTGTATACACATTAACGGCCATCACAGTTGAGCGCTGGCATACCATTACCTATGCCATGCGCCTGGAGCGCCAACTGCGGTTACACCACGCGTGTGGTGTCATGGCATTTGGTTGGCTCTTTTCGGTGCTTACTGCTCTAATGCCAGTGATTGGTGTGAGCAGCTACATGAAGACTAGCATATGTCTTCCCATGGATGTAGAGACCATGTCATCACAGGTCTATGTTATGCTGCTGCTAATACTCAACGTGCTCGCTTTTGTGGTCGTATGTGCTTGCTACGTGCGCATCTATGTCACAGTGCGGCACCCTGCCTCAGTGCCTGACAGTGCAGACGCCCGTGTGGCCAAGCGCATGGCCGTGCTGGTCTTCACAGACTTTTTGTGCATGGCACCCATTTCATTCTTCGCCATCTCTGCTGCTCTTAGACAACCGCTTATCACTGTGTCACATGCCAAGGTACTGCTTGTGCTCTTCTACCCTATCAATTCATGCGCCAATCCCTTCCTCTACGCCTTCTTCACCAAAAGCTTCAAGCTTGACTTCTTTGTTCTCACCAGCAGATTTGGCTGCTTTGAGTCACGTGCTCGTATCTATCGTACAGAAACATCATCTCTGCATAACGGCCCCAGGATGTGCTCACCCAAGAATAGTGATGGGATGCTATACTCACTGGGGCACGTTGCTCAGGCACAATGACACCCAAACATTCACAATTCCAAAACCACACTACAAGCTGCTCTCATCTACACACACTCCGTTCCATGCTGCTTGGAAAACACAAAAAGGAATTGAATATAGCTGTATAAAAATTTTCTGTCGTCAAATATACTGTATGTGTGCAAAAAAGCCTTAAGACACTAAATGGTTCTTGCTTTTTCTTAGCTCTTCTCTCAGTTCTCCTTCCGTTCAGCTGTTTAGTGTCACAGTAACCTTGCAGCCAAAGTCGAGTCCAGATGTTACACCAGGAGGGACCTGAATCAGGAGGCGTCCTAAATGTTCAGTGTTTGATTCGCGTCTGCCTCTTCACTAAACCAGTATGAAACATGAAGCGATGTCTTATTGCCCAGGCTAGGGGTGATTCAGAGCTGGCTTTAAGGCAGCTTATCTATGCACCTGCACTCATGTTGAGCAACAAGACCCAGGACAGTGGATCATTTTCCTCCTTGAAATTGTCAGTTTGAGAGAATAGTTGAGAGATGGGACATGTGCGGAAGCTGCAGCTGGACTCTGTTGAATGAAGACACACAGGAAGAGGAATTTGGTATGATGATATGCCTCACGTATCAAGGCCTGGAGTTCAAGGCTACGGGTCAAGGGCTTAGCAGACAGCAAACCACACACAGTGAATATCCCAAAATATTCAGCATCAAATAATATTGCATTTATAAATGTATATATCTATCTATCCATGTTATTATATGTCTATTAGCTTATTATAAGCAATAATCAATTTTCAGTCAAAGTCATCAATAGAGCTGTTTATATGCCTTCATTGTAAAATGGTTCGTCATGAGGCATTAAAAAAGTATTTTTAAATAGGGGTTGATGAATAAACTTTATTTATTAACCACTAGTGATGTGTCTCTCCTGGTATATTTCAGTGGTTTGTTTAATATGCAATGTAGGGGAGAATGAAGTCATTATTACATGGTCCAATCAGCAACAAGCTACAATGATGACCCTCACTGTGCACACGCTCAGTAGCATCATCTGCCTGCAAAAGAACACCAACTAAAGGACACTGCTTAAGAACTTAAGAACATCAATACTCTGGTTTTGATTTATGAGACTACCTTTTCCTTATCTGCAGAACGTTTAAATTTTAATCAGTTTGTCCATAAAACCCAGACTAGTTTTTATCACTGTCAACTGGGCTCACAAAATGATTAATGGTTGATAATGATAAGCTGGTGAGACAAAAGGTAGAGCGGTGTGATCTCAGCTTTAACACTGACACCAACAGCAAAAATATTTAAGCTATTTATAACAAACTGTACATACTGTAAGTTGCTCTGAAAATGGCTTCCCACACACCAAAAATTATTCGCCCAATCAATATCGTTTTAGAAACAAAAGTGGTTCATCTATTTTAGGCCGGACAAAAAAAAATTCCTGGTTTCTCATCAGAACTTTTTTAAAACCTAAGCAGCACACGTGTTTTTTTTTTTTTTCTTTTCTTTTTTTTTATCTTTTGGAGGGAAGGGGGGGGGGGTGTCTCACGGTCGGTAAAGTGACTTTTTCACAACAAGAATGTGAATGAC
>JBCNYG010000019.1:32981187-32997674 GCA_039654305.1 Porochilus rendahli
CTTTAAGGTTTTTGTTTGAAAAGAAAAAACTCAAGGGGAAAGCGTTAAAATCCTGTTTGTTGGTTAGAACAACATTACCTTAAAAAAAAAAAAAAAAAAAAAAAAAAAAAAAAAAAAAAAAAAAAGCAAGTGCTAACCACATTTTTTTCAATTTTTTTATACCATACATATAACCAGCAAATCTGTTACCTAGAAACAGTTGCCAAGGAAGTCATGTCATCATGGCTCTCCCTCTTATCCAGGCAGCGTCTCTGGGGGAGGGGTGATGGCTGTGTGTTTCTGGCCACTGTTTACGTCTGTACAAAACTGCAAAAGAACTTCACCTGAACCTGCACGCATCAGAGACTGCACAGGCTGATCGGTTCGGACGTTTCCATCGTTCTTCTGCTGAAAGTTGACGCCACTGCCGTTTCTTTTGTAATCTCCGGAATCCTGAGTCAACATATTGCTTCTCTGTGCAGCTCTTAACTCTTCCAAAGCTTTAGTCAACTATTAACTCTTTGCAGATTGAGAGCCAACTGAAATGAACATGGAGTCTCTCGTATCCGCTTGCATCAGAACCCTTTTTAGCAATATAGAAACACCTCTTTCCAGCAAACAGGTAGAGATCCAAAGGAGTCCACTGTCTCCATTCAAAATGGTTTCCTTTACCGTACAATTTATTTATGTCTAAAAAGTTTGTTGTCCTGTCACGTTACACGCAGAGTCTTTCTAAAAAAGAAAGTTATAGAAGCTCTTGCTCTGTAGACAGGATAAATTAAAGACCAGGGTGCTGAGATGGACAACAGGCTGAGCCTCAGTTGTGTTGTAACGTGTTAGACTCTATAGGAGGTGCCGAGTCATACAGAGTGTCCGTGTCGTGTGTCGGCTCTCCGGCTAACGTGCAAGGGTTTGACAGCGTTCCCGCACCACAGTCACAGAAAAACCTACATGGATAAGAACAGGCACGCATGGATTAGGCAATTCTTAATAAAACAAAACCAAAAAAAAAAAAACTAATCTATAATTGAGATTCAGCATCATATGAATAAATAAAAATCACAGGACTGACCTATCATGTCGTATAAATTCAACATCATGCCCTTGGTGGCACTTCTTAATACAATTCACACAAATTGCATTTCTGTCTGTTGTGTTACAGGTGTGGCACCTGAACGCGCAAACACAAAACAAAAATTACATTAACGTACAGTAGACATCAAACTCAATGCACGTGTTCATGAGGTGATCACTGCATCAGGTACTGTACCTGTAAAAATCGTGCATGGGATAGCTGGTGTAACTGGATATCTTGTACAGGCACTGACCTCTGCTCACAGCTTTCTCTATGGCATCCTGATTGTTCATGATTTTGTTGTCTGAAGGATTAACAAGGAAAGGTTGCATTAGAAGTCATGCAGCAAGAGCAGATAAACAGCAGTTACAGCGTTCAATAACAATTACCTTTCATTGTGACATTGACACCAGAGGCAAGAAATAGCCCTCCAAATCTGTTATTGAATATCTGATTGCCTTCCAACGTTGCTGTAGCATGGTTTGTTATCTCAATACCTAAAGCGAAGAAGGGACCAAAAAATAAATAAAAAAATCATAAAGGGTGTCACATAATTACTAGTGAAATAAAAACTAAAGAGAACAACAGATCAACAGACCTGCAGCAAAGCCATCAAATATTCGGTTCTTTCTCAGCACTGGGTGACTGTTGGTACTAATGAGGACACCAGCCTGAGCATTTCTGAAGATGTCATTTTCCTCCAACAATCCTGAATACAGAAACAACGATAGCAACATCCAAACATGACAACAAGTCGCACCGATCCTAAACTGCTGTAAAACATTAATCTCCTGATTTAATTACCTCTTCCGCCATTGAATATGCAGATACCACCATCCCGGCCGTCGTGAATCTTGTTCCTGCGTAGGGTGGGGTTGCTGTCTGTCTTGATCCACACTCCTGCCATGGCATTGTCAAATATCTCATTGTCCTCAATGAAACCCAACCCTGAGGGGGAAAATTGCCGTGAAAATGTTAAACACTGGTCATTTGTACTACACGCAGATCTATAATCCAGAAATGGTTGCTTTAGCATGGTCACACTACATCCAAAAGGTGGAAGATGCTAAATAATTCACTCACCAGAGTTGTAAACAAGAATGCCTCCATTTTGCCCACCCCAGATTTTGTTTCGTCTAATTTTAGGGTTACTTCCAGTTCTGAATCAATACGAAAAAAGATCAGACATGTAGGTATGCAGTTCACTTAAATATTGGGAACATATACAACACAGTCCACACACAACAGGCAAAATCTCCCGTAACAGCATACCCTACCTGATTTGTACCCCAGAGTACATGTGGTTGTAGATGTCATTATCTTCCAATACTCCGTGACCGTTATCATAAAAATACACTCCAACCTACAAACAGAAACAACTCAAGAGCTCAGACAGGGAATGGAGTCAAAAAGTAAAGTAAGAAGGGGTGAAGGATGTTCTCACCTGTTTGCCACTGTGTATCCTGTTCCGCCTGAGCACCGGCGTGCTCCCTGTGGTCACCCAGACTCCTGCCAGAGTGTTGCTATATACCTCGTTCTCCTCAATAACACCTTGACCCTTCTCGTGCTAAAACCACATGTGAACATCACACACATTAGGCAAACCAAAAAATATATAAAAAAAATATAATTACAGCCATTTATGATCATTTTATCTAGTGAAGTACCTGCACCCTTTTAATTAAATACAGCTGTACTCACCACATAGATTCCTCCATGCTGCCCATCATGTATCTTGTTGTGTCTGACTATAGGGCAGCTGTTAGTTCGGATCTGAATGCCAGCCAGGGCGTTTCCATAAATATCATTGCCCTCTATCAGACCTCTACCGTCACCAAATATGTAAACGCCACCTTGGTTTCCATTGAAGATGGCATTACCCCTAGAAGGAAAAAAAATAGACAACACATAACCGATTATTGCAAAAGTGAAGAGAAAAGTAAGCATTTGTAACCGTAATCCGATTACATGCATGAGACAAGCAAGGTACAATGAACTGACACCTCTACAGAACACTTAAAATAACTGATGATAACCCCGACTCAGTTTCACACAACCTCAGACAGTAAGAAAGGGACAGGGGAGGATCACTTACCTAATGGTCGGGTCACTGTTTGATGTGATCCATACACCAGCAAAGTTATTAGCGTAGATCTTATTCTCTATGAACTGGCCACGGCCCTTCTCGTGGACATAAATGCCTCCTGTTTGGCCGTGGTGAATTTCACAGCGCACCACTGTTGGGTTGGCATATGCCTTTACCTCGAAACCTGCAATCCTGTTTCTGTGGATGTTGCAGCTCTCAAAGTAACCCTGTAGAGGGAGCCAAAAAACAAGTCTTCACTTAATGGCTGGTAGAGTGCAATGAGATCATAAAGTCAAAATGGAGCCGTGATCCTACCATGCCATGGTCAAATGTGAACACGCCAACATCTCTGCCATGATGGATATGGTTCCTCCTGATAATAGGGTTGCCATGGTTTTTCACCCAGATCCCCGCTAATGCATTGTTGGAGATTTCATTATCTTCATAAATGCCCTAGAAATGTCAAACAAACCCAATTACAACTCTGACTCTACTGTTGGCCCCAGCACATCTCAGCATTTTAAAAGGGATCACTACCCTATATGAAGAGATGCTATTTTGCTGATACATTTAGTAAATATCTGTTTAGACTTTGAGCAATGCCGAATATTTGTATATTATTCTAAGAAAAATAATTTTAAGCAGGGATCACACTCAGCCACCCACACACAACACAATGATACATTTAGGTGTAATATCCTTCTGTGTCGTCTACTTACAGTATAATAGTTGTAAGTAAATGCTTAATGCTTACCACAAGAGGGCTCCCTTGAATTATAAGCTATTAAGAGTAAATATTACAGTAAACAAGCCTGACAAAGTTAGCAACAGACTTGTTACTTTGCCACATAGGCCATGTTACCACCAGGTCTAATTGTGAAAATGTCAAACAAATTAAACACCTAACATTTATTATCTTCAAACTTGTGTACCCACACATAGAACCAGTTGGTCCTGTTGTAGTGGCAAATTATCAAGAATATATAATGTAGAACCACACTAGTGCAGTACCTGTTTAGCTTTTTTATTTCAACACAATAGCTCTATATACATATATACATACACACACACACGTTACCATGTAGGGTCTTGGCATGCACCCAGTGATTTGGTTGGGGTTAGTTCTCTAGGATATATTTAGACAATCGTCTTTTAGTTTGTATGCATCTAAATGCTCAGGAGTGTATCTGTTTATGCACATTATATTTACATTCCACAAAGCCGAGTACCCCGTCCTTAAAATAGAAGCTAACATTTACTTAAGCACATTTCAAGCCCAAATCCTTTCCATCTGCATAACTTGCTTAAAGGGGAAAAAAAACTCACATTAAATGCTTCCAAATATCTCAAAGATTAGTGATAACAGGTAACATTAATCAACACCAAGTTCCAGAATGCAATGCAGCCACATAACACAATTACCCTGTTACAAATAGGGAGTGTAATCAGCTAGTTAACGATCTTAAGGAAAATAAGACAGATGCTGTTACTGGAGGAGTGATAACTAGCATTAATGTTTAACCCTGACAGTCTGAGCCAGAGTTTACAGGCGAGGATAAGCTTTAAAAGGGCCAATGGTTTATATAAATCTCTCCCTGCCATTCCAATCAATACCATGACGTGTCTGGATGATTCTAACTCTCATCTGGGCAGAAACAAAGATCGGAGAAAATAAAAAGCCAGCCAGCAGAACTATTATTTATCCCACTGCACAGTAATATCACAACATCCGTACTAATCGACACACACGTCCGTGTTCATGTCATGAAGAACACTACAATAAACAGGAACCAGCTTGGCATGCTACTGCGGGAGTCACTCTGGGTCTTACCTGCGCATGATCAGTGATGTAGAGCCCCACATTTTCACAGTCACTGATGTTGCAGTGCTTAATAGTGGGACACGCACCTTGGCCACTCACACACACTGCTGACCCAACTGTAAAAGCACAGGAAGAATCTCCATAAAGTAAAGCACACTGACTAGTTGAGCTCTAGTCCCAAAAACATGCAGATTGCATGTCTCATTGGAAAAAAAAACAATCCGTGGATTATTAGGTGCATTTTGATATTTACACCATTTACTGTCTAAATGTATTAATTTGCAAAAGAAAGGTTTATTTAATTTAAATTAAGTTTAAAACATTACAACATTTTGAGCAATCAGGGGCCAAGTTGGGTTAATAAAAACCAAAACACACGGATCACAGTACCTGTGCAGGTGCTACGGATAATGCAGTGGTCAATATTCGGGCTGCAGTTCACTGTGATCTCCAGGCAGTGGTGTGCATTGTGATGCTGAGCTGATTTATCATCAGGGTTAAACTGTACGTCAAAGAACATATTTTAGTCATTTTGTCACCATAATTACACCACTGTAAAAATCTTGCAATAAATATGTAGGACTTACCCGAATTGTCATGTAACCTACGTATGCATCTTCTGAACCCTCCATAAACACAAAAGTTGAGTCTCTAGTGTTTTCAATGACAACTTTATCCGCTACTTTTCCAGGAGCTGTTAAAACAGAAAAGAAAGTATTCCGAAAATGCACGATCTGACAGGATTCAGAACAGTATTTGGATTGCTCTCGTTAAAAACTACACTTACCTGCACCGATCATTGTAATGGGAGACTCAATGTAGATCCATTCATCTGTGTAGATTCCAGAATGTACAAATATCAGCCCATCAAAGTGGGCTTCCTGAACACCGCCCAATGCATCCTCAATGGTATCGTAGTACTGAAAGCCACATCAAAATATTAGGATGGGTATAAGGGTTGGGGATGGGAGCCACGTTTTGGGTAACTACCCCATAATAAAAAAGCCAACAGGAAAGTCATACCAGCATGTTCTCTCTGCCTTTGTATCTGGCTGGATTGCTGTAGAAATGTTCAGCAAAGCCAGGCTTTACATGTGCTCCTTTATACTGCAAAACGGCAAACAGTCAAATTACTGCAACAACTCAAGCCGATAAAGGCATTTATAATCATTTCAGTTATAACAGCTCAGGATTTGTTAACAATTCAATGCTATCCCCCGCCTTAGAAAACCCAGGAACATATCACAAGACACCCATACCAGTTGCTGAAAGCTTTCCTTCCACGGATTCGGCTGCTCATATTCTTCAGGGTTTATCTGGTAAAATTTCCCTGGCTCTGGATGCATCATGGGCCGTGTGTATTCAAACACCTCCATGTACAACCTTTTCCTGTGGTACACATCAAGTAACACCCGAATGAACGGCAACTTCAACAATAAATAAAAACGGCCAATAAAGTTTGTAAACGATCCAGAAAGTAACAGTTGAATAATCCATCACTCTTCACTGTCTGAACACTTTACAGCAGGGGTCCTCCAACCTTGTTCCTGGAGATCTACCTTCCCGCAGGTTTCATCTCCAACCAAAATCTAACACACCTCTTTACGCTGATCAACTGAAGAACTTCTTCAGGCAATAATCCGATGGTCAGGTGTGCATGATTAGGGTTGGAGCCAAAGTCTTCAGGAAGGTAGCTCTCCAGGAACAGGGAGACCCCTGAGTTTGTTATTTTCACACATCCCATTCAAATTAGCACTGTAGAGTATTAACATCAATATTACTATAATCACACTAATCTCACGATTCAACACCCACACTTGCTCATCTGGAACATCATATTGCAACAGAAAATGTTAATTTGGCTGTTGGCGTATTTTCATATTACAGCTTTCTGCATAATCATTTCTGTAAAGGGCAACAAACATTCTGCAGCAGGTTAAATACGAGGTGCAGGAACAAAAACACTGAAGATCCCCAACACAGACACACAAAAAAAACCCTAAAAATAGCTCAATGTCGACTGCTTACCAGAGAATAGGGTCGTTAGCTAGCTCGCTAAAGCGCTTGCAGACACAAGCAGCCTGGCACAGATCTTGCTCCAGCAGGTAAGAAAAAATCTTCAGGACCACCTCATCTGGAAGCTTTTCTTGGAGATACTGTTCTGCAGGGGATGCTGGGCGATAAGACGTGACAGAAATTAAACCGGAGCGCTGCCGCTGTCCTTTTATTGTCCTACCTCATTTATGCTAATGTAGAACAACTGACATGCCTGCGATCTATGAAATTCAAATAAGACAAGCACATGAAACAGAACAGTCCACGACTTAATGCTGTTAAAACCACTGAGCTTCAAGCAGTTAATGAACAAAACTGCAGAGAGCAGCACTTCACTGGATTCACAGTTAGAAATCTGCACCGGTGTTAATTTATATTCTTTGAGGGGAAAAAAACAGCCGGCAGCAGAAGAGCATTTTGTTGTTTATCAGTTGGCATTTGTGATGAAAACTGTTTATTCCTCTTGTACACAACAATTCCATGTATATGTATCTACATAATCTGTAGATATATTGATTTTACATGAAACAGAACACTGAGAAAGAAACCACCATGTGCCTATAGATATTAAATAACTAAATTCCAACGCCATGGTAATGAAATGTACAGAAGCATTTAACAGAACAAGGACAGAGGAGACACCTTAAGGTAATCTATATACTACTCATTAGTTCTTCATTTAACTGAGAGTACTAATGGGATAAAGTCTTCAGCATTTCTTTTCCTCAGGTATCCGTCCTACTTCAAAAACCCATAAAAGACTTCTACATCTTCAGAGCAATGAGAAGTCACCATTCGCTTCTACACTTACCTGGAAGGTCTTGGGGCTTCCCTGACACTCGGGCACGTTTTGCTCTGTGACCGAAAGTTTCTGTCGCTGAAGTGGAGGCTCCCTGCAAACATGCATGTTAAGTCAGCCAAATGTCATTTCAGACACTAAACGTTTTAATCACTACTGTTACGAATTTACCATTTAAATAGTACGACTTTTGTAAAGTTCCAAACGTGTTCTGATCTTACCTACACCGAATAATATAGACATTTATTAAGGCCTATTACTGCCACCATTTACAGGCAGGCTAAAAAAAATTACATTTACCAACAATACTATGGTTACCATTAAACCAGTATAAGACAAAAACCCCTGCCATTCATATCCAAGCACATGCATTAAGCCTGTGCCAGGAATTTAGGATTTTCATATCATGGCATCTTTCACAGTGTTTGAAAGGGTATGTACAAATATATACTAATCCACATGATGTATGGCGTTTGTTTCCCCTGTTGACCGTTACCTCCATACTGCTCTTTGTGGGACACGCGGTTCTTTTAGGCAACAAGGACTTTCTGCGGAGTTGGTATGGACTGTTTTGAGCTCCTGGACCAGATTCTTCTGCAACCATATCTGCAGGGACGTCCTCATCTGCAAAGAGGAGGGACAAAAAGAAGAAAACCTCAATCAGCTTTGTATTTCACATTTTACACTAGGACCTCTCTTATTCTCTTCAGCTATGCTGTACAACCGTATAATTTTCACCCATTCCTGGGTGATTTCAGTGGGGAAAAGGGTTGCCTGGGGTTAGGTAACCCCTTTTTATAATGCTATCCCCCTGGGGACCTTATTGAAGCCAAACTCACAGTTACTGCAAAAGCCCACTAAAAAAGTCAAAACTAGATTAGTTGCAACAGAGCAGGACACACGAGTAAAAATAGATACACACTTGCAGGAAAATCATCTGAGGTCTACAACAAAAACCACTGATCTAAATGCAAAGACCTAGAGAATCACGTCACTTCATCTGTGGTGGCACGCTGTGTGTTCTGAACGAACAACTACACAAAAATAATTACAACATAAAGATCTACCTTATAAGAAATCTTTTTGCAAATTAGGATGAGCAATCATATTCTGCCTTGACCTTTATAGAGACACTAAAATGCGTAGGGTGTTTTTTTTTTTTTTTTTTTGCACATTCGATCTCTGCACTGCAGATTCCCTTACCTGTTTATCACCTCCGTGTGTGAATGCCCTACCTACCTGGTGCACTGATCACCTGAGTGGTCTACAGGCTGTTCTTCCCTACTGCACATTTGGTACCTGGAGACAACATCCAAATTTTAAAGATAAACAAAACAAACAATCCTCTTCTTCTGTCCTGCCACTGGAAATGACTCAGACACTTACACCCATTTCAGGCAGACGGAATTACTATTGGTGGAACTGGTGACAAGACATTAAAATGAATACTCTTCTAAATTTACTTGGCGCGTCCATATCATTGCTTGTCCAACAGTTAGAAGGAGTTTTGCTTTACCAACTGATAAACAAAGTTCTTGATCTTTCCTAAAGAGCAGCATGCTGGAAAATGTATGGCTACCTATACAAAATGGCACAGGAGATATTTTACAACTGGATTAGATAGGCATGTTTAGACACGTGATCAAGAAGAATGTCAAAATGAATGAACCACAGACAAAGAAATTACTATCACAGAGAAAAACTTCCAGCTGCTATTAGCACTCAGCATCTGTCAACATCTGCTCTATTGTCTACAACTTTGAGGTAAAGCAACAAAGGTTTCTGTTGCCAAGTCAAGCAAAACGTCACAGGAATGACAACAATATACTTCAATACACTTTATACCCTGTGTTGTACAGATTAGCACCACATGTTCACAGAATACTCACTAATCTAAAGCCAAACTCCGTGTTTCAGACCAATGCATACATGCATCCCGACTACCGGAAACAAAAAGTGATTTCCCGGATAAAACTCGAAAACATCTGGAGGACAGTGTATACACCACTACACACTGCAGGTTTAATAATAAATGCACTACCGCAAACAGCAAAGGCATATCACTGTCTGAGCCCAACACAACTACCACCAACTAACAATAAAAAATGTCTGACAACCCCAATACAAAGACCATCTTCACCCACAGAGGTGAACCTTCCCGGTTAGGGGTTTGTGGGCGACCAAAGCCACAGAACACCCACCAGACGAGGATCCACGTTGGCTGGAAATGGTTAAACCGATGCTTTTCTGATCACTACACAAAGTGAGTGTACGGCTGCAAGCAAACCGAGGCCTTATCGACCGAGCTGTTTAGTGAAACCACGGCGTTTCCAGTTAGATACCTTCTGTGGACATGGACCGTGATACCAACACTGGCTGGCTTGACAGTTTTTTTCCAACACAAAGAAACGCAATACTAAAAAAATAAACAGCATTATTTCGCCCTTTCTCTGCTTTATCTTGAACCCAACTGCGCAGTTGCTGGTGGCGAGTTAGCTTAATTAGTCGCCAGGGAAGCTAGCTACTGGGTATTTATTCTCTCACAAATAAATACAGCAGCGAATAAAGCAATGCGTAACCCGGTAATTAGACTTGTACACACATGCACGGTGTACACATTATGCCTTCCTCTAGCATCCATTCGGATATTTTGTCCGCCTGACAAGCTTGACGGTCTCTAAACGGACACACAGATAGTTAGCCAGTGAACTAGCCAGCTAGCTAGCATTAGCTATTTCTACATATACAACCCCCCCTCTCCAAAATGGCAGCCCACCGGCTAGCTAGCTAACCAGCTGCGCAACGCAGATTCAATGTCCAAACACAAGTTTGTCATCTTACCCGAATAATAAAACACCCCGGTTAGGATCAGTGTCCAAAACGGACTTTCAGGCGTCATATATTTAAACGGGCGTCCAAGAACTGAACAATGACTATGAGTTTTAGCTCTAATCCCACAGTTAGCCGAGAAGCTAATATTTGTAAGCCTAAACAAAGCGCGGCCTGGCCTGGCCTGTATGGCGCGGTCTATATAAGCCTCGACGTTTCCTGCTGAAGCGGCTCACTCTGTGTGGCTGTCGAACAGCCGGCTGGTGTACACACACGCCGACGGGGGTTCGTGAAAAGACCATTAAATTAGGATATCGTCGTGATCTGTTGGCGTGTCCAGCGCGCCTCACCTCTTTCGCCGTTGTTCCTCTCGGGCTGCACCGGGCGCGGCCTCGATACTCGCCTGGGTCTTCTGTTGGTCGCTCTGACGGAGTTCATTTGGCGAGTTGGGATTTTTTTTGTTTGTTTGTTTGTTTGTTTGTTTCAAAAAAAAACTCACAACGCTTTCCCTTAACGTTCCTCTTCCGTCGTTAACATGGGGGTCCTCGGTTTCGAATCGACCAACTCGACAGCGTAAACACTTCAGATTTCGCTGACGGAGAGCGAGTTTTTTTTCCCTTTTTTTCGGGGTGTTGGGACAGCTCCCCCTGTGCTGCTCGGTGCTGGAGCTCGGTGTCTCTCTCTCGCGCAGGAGGAGCCATTAACGCTAACGCACTCACAGACAGCGCGCGCTCGCGAGACAGGGAGAGAACGAGAGCGAGAGCTAGAGCGGGGTGGGGGGTTGGGTGCATCACAAGGGATTCCTGTATTCACCAATGAAACACACATACAAGCTGCATCCGCTCGCGCTCCAAATTACACCCTGCATCCTCCATCCCTTTTCTGTAGTCTCCTAAGAAACATCCCTAAATTTCACAGGGGGTTTGGGCATCGCGGTGTTTAGAACACTCATGGCTCTACAAGCTGAACACCCAACTCCTTTGCGTACGTGATCCAAATCACGTCAGGTGTTTAAATTTTTTTTGCTTTGTTTTGCTATACTGTATTGATCCTGCAAGCGAAATTCTTACCTCTGCATTAAACCCATCCGATCCGAGCACACACACTCAGAGCAGTAGGCTGCCCACACATCAGGGGCACCCGGAGAGCAGTTGGGGGTTAGGTGTCTTGCTCAAGGGCGTTTCAGCCATGAAGGTGGAGGAAGGGAAGGTGCTGCTCACTCCCCCACCACCACACATTTTTCCTGCTGGTTCGAGAATCGAACCAGCGACCTTTTGGTCCCAAAGCCGCTTCTCCAACCATTAGGCCACGGCTGCCCCGGGGAGAAAGTTAGAACAAGAAGGTCCTGGGTTCGAGTCCCAGGTTCAGGAGTTTGTGTGTGTGTAGTTGGCATGTTCTCCCTGTGTTTGTGTGGGTTTCCTACAGGTAGTCCTGTTTGCTCCCAAAGTCCAAACACATGCATGTTAAGCTATTTGGCTAAATTGCCCCTAGGAGTGAGTGAAAATGGTTGTATGTCTGTGGTGGCCTAATAAAGGTATAAAGCAGTTCTGAAAATTAAATTATTATTAATAATAATAATAATAATGCCCTGTGCACCCTGCCCTCGCCCAGAATCAGCTGAGATGGGCACCAGCCTCTCTGCGACCCTAATTAGGATTCGGAAAATGAACGAATGAATGAATAATAATGATAATTTTTATTTGGTTCGAGTTCTGGTCTCAGCAAGGCAGTTTCTGTGTGGAGTTTAGATGTTCTCCCCAAGCCTGCGTGGGCTTCCTCCAGGTACTCCTGTTTCCTCCCACAGTCCAAAGACATGCATGTTAGGCTAATTGCCTTCACCCAATGTTGGATGAGATTGGCTTCAACCTCCCCACGACCCTGGTAGGATTAAGTGGCTCGGCAAATGAGTGAGTGTTGAGAGCGAAATTTTAACTGTCCTAATTTAATTACCTCGCACGTTGCAGATATTGAGCGAGTCGATAGATTTACATATAATCTGGCACAAATGTGTCTACAAAATGTAGGCAATAACTTATGTGTGTTTTTTGGGAACCTCATAATAAGTGAGCTGGAACCAAAAGAAATGACTGACTGCCAATGCTCTGGAGTGCTGAAACAGCTAGAGAGGCACTTTGCATCACAGTGCTTACTGAGCAAGTCTCACACATCTACTGTGTTTTCTCGTGCTATCCATTCATATATAAATAAACAGCTCGGTGGTGTGGTGTTTAGCTCGTCATGGGTTTCCTCCCACAGTCTGAACCACTTAATCCTAATCAGGGTCGCAGGGAGGCTGTCTCAGCCGACTCTGGGCGAGGACAGCTTACCAGTCCATCACAGAGCAATTACACACAGTTCATTCATTCATTTTTTAAGACACTTAATCCTAATTAGGGTCACGGGTAGGCTGGCACCCATCTCAGCCGACTCTGAGTGAGGGCAGAGTACACCCTGGACAGCTGGCCAGGCCATGGCAGGGCTTCACACAGTTCTATTTAAAATATAACAATTTATACATACAATTTATGGTTAGCACGTCCACCTCACAGCAAGAAGGTCCTGGGTTCGATTCCCAGCTCGGACGTTTCTGTGTGGAGTTTGCATGTTCTCCCTGTGCTTGTGTGGGTTTCTTCCGGGTACTCCGGTTTCCTCCCACAGTCCAAAAACATGCACAGTAGGCTAATTGGCTGTTTCACGTTGCACCTAGGTCTGAGTGTAAGTGTGAATGACTGTGTGTGTGTTGCCTTGAGATGGTCTGGCAAGCTTTTCAGGGTGTACCCCGCCTTTGCCTAGTGTTGGCTGAGATAGGCACCAGCCTCCCCGTGACCCTAATAGGATGAAGTGACAACCAAAAGCGAAACCACAACCATATCTGTGGACGTTCACAGAATCCCGTTCCGCACCTTTGCTGATGTGCCTGCGCGTGTTCTCGATGGTAGAGTTGCGGTTGACGTTAGACAGCAAGCCCAGGCAGAAGCGGTTGCGATTGTTTGAAGGGTCGGTAAAGCCGTCCACCAGGACGCTGGTCGAGGACGCCTGGAAGGCTTCTCCGACCCTGTTATTCAGCTCGTAGTACACGATGGAGCACCAGTGCTTGGGTTCTTCATAAGCCACTGACTGCACATCTGCATGCACAGAGACAGACACAAGGTCATAAATGTTGTTATCAGTGTTTCCAAATGTGTGGGCCCCCTGGTGGGCTGTTATGGTACTGCTAGTGTGTGAAATTTTAGATTTTGTAATTAAAAAGTATTAAATCACTATAAATTATTTGAAAATATAATGTTTTATGCTATATTTATTAAAATAATTTAATAATTTAATCTTTGACACTGCCTTATACATTCGGTCAATAATGTGATCTAGTCTAGAATTAGCAGTTATTTTTGTTTATTAGCATTTATTTACTTATTCAGATTAAGAACCAGGGTAGCACGATGGCGCAGTGATTAGCACGTCTGCAACACAGCACGAGTCCATTTGAGTTTGGAGTTGTCCCGTGCTTGCGTGGGTTTCCTCCGGGTACTCCGGTTTCCTCCGGCACACATGCACATTAGGCTAACTATCTGTTCCAAATTGCCCCTGGGCGTGAGTGTGAATGGTCGTATGTGTTTTGGCCTAGTGATGGTCTAGCAAGCTGTTCAGGGTGTCGGCTAAGATAGGCTCCTGCCTTCCCGCGACCCCAGTAGGACTAAGCTGTTTGGCAAACGAATGAGTGAGTGAGATTAAGAATTGCAAATTTCATTTCCCGGAAAAGCAATCAGAGATTCGATTAAATCCAATAATTCTGTAAATGATATTAAAAACCGCAGCTCAACGTGAATCTGGAGTTGAACTTGAGCTCGTGTAAATAGGCCAGGCTCAAATCGAATTTAAGATGCTTCTATGTCAACATCTCCAAACTGACCTTATCCGATCATGTCCTAATCAGATTATCACTAATGTAGATAATCCCATTAGAACTCTGATCACACAGCTGTATTAACTAACACAAAAGCTATTCACACACCAGGCCCCGTATCTGAAGCAGTGCTATCTGAGCATTGGTGGTGAATATCAGTCGAACGCATGTGTCCGCGCCCGCGTCATGCCCTGTTTCTGCACTCCTCCTCCTCCTCCTCCTCCTCCTCCAACTCCCCTGAGAGAGCTGAAGGGTGTTTATCCAGCACACAGCTCTCCTCTGCTTCCTGAGTCGGGTGGCACTGAGCTGCAGGTGTGTTTTGTCTACCCCTTTCCCATCAGTGCTCTGACAATGGGGCAGTGCCCGGCGTTGCTACACAGGATGCAGCTTGAGCTCAACTCCCAAAACTCCCATATCACTCACACTGTGACAGAAAAAAAATACTTAAAAATAAATAAATAAATAAAATCCCTCCATGGATCACTACACAGAGCTGACATACCACTGTCTCTGTGGTATGATCACGTTTACTGACCTTTCTGTTTCATTCATTCGTCTAATTCATCTATTCTTCTCTATTTAATAGTCAGGGTGTCATTACATTACTGCAAAAGAAAGAAAACCACAGACCTGACATTACTGAATTTATTCGACGATATCAACTTTTGGGCGGCACGGTGGCGCAGTGGTTAGCACGTCTGCCTCACAGCAAATAGGTCATGGGTTCGAGACCCCGGATCGGTTTTCTTCCGGGTACTCCGATTTCCTCTTACAGTCCAAAAACATGCACACGAGGCTAACTGGCTGTTCCAAATCGCCCCTAGGTGTGAGTGTGAATGGTTGCGTGTATGTTGGCCCTACAATGGCCGGGTGAGCTCTTCAGGGTGTACCCCGCCTCCACTCTGAGTTGGCTGTGATGGGCGCCGGCCTCCCCGCGAACCAAATTAAGATGAAGCGGCTTAGAAAATGAATGAATGTCAAGTTAAAAAAAAAAAAAGAAAAAAAAGATACGGTTTGTTTTATTGCGTTTTTTAAAAAGTGATAAAAAAAAACGTGTTATTATTGGTGTACTCCGACTTCGCGCTAAGATAGGTCTCCCTGTGCCTCCCTAGGAGGATTAAGCGGTTCAGCGAATAAGTGAGTGTATTATTTCTATATATTAATACTTCTTGCTGTGAGGCGGACGTGCTGACCACTGTGCCTTTCGTGACATCATTTATCACTATATTGACCACACTGTGTAGCGAAGAAATGCTAAAAGTACAGCAGGTGTATGACGAGAAGAAAAAAACAGGCAGTTCCCAGATTCAGGACTCGGGTCCCCTCATGGATGATACTCTCATTTATTTGAGATTACATCTCCGGTAGGAGCAAACACAATAAGGACACAGCGTACTATAGAATCTTCTGGAATGGATGTGGTGGGGAGGGGGGCGAGGGTACTACAGTACGTCTGCACATGTGTTTACGGGTGTGTGGATGAGTGTAGTGTGACTTCCTGCACCTGGAGTGTAAGCAGCAGCTGCGGGCAGTTTAACAGGATGATGTCAAGCAGAGGTGATGAACGGTAGGGGCTGTGTGTGTGTGTGTGTGTGTGTGTGTGTGTGTGTGTGTGTGTGTACCTGTCCGGTTGTTGACCTCTACAGGCAGGTTGGGGGCCAGTAGGTTTGTGTCCATTGGCTGAGGACAGTCCTGTGTCATCGGCTCCTCCGGGGGCATATATGCAGGG
Source organism: Porochilus rendahli (assembly GCA_039654305.1). Taxonomy (NCBI): domain Eukaryota; kingdom Metazoa; phylum Chordata; class Actinopteri; order Siluriformes; family Plotosidae; genus Porochilus; species Porochilus rendahli. The sequence goes on from JBCNYG010000019.1 coordinate 32,997,463, forward strand.
GGCGGAGTTTCTGTGAACCAACAAACGAACTTTAATCCTCGATCTGTATGATCACATTCAGTCATATTAACTGTGCACTGGTAACATTCATTCATTCCTTTTCCGAACCGTTTAATCCTAATTAGGGTCGCGGGAAGGCTGGCGCCCATCTCAGCCGTCTCTGGGAGAGGGCGGGGTACACCCTGGACAGCTCGCCAGGCCATCGCAGGGCC
>JBCNYG010000019.1:32997774-33017837 GCA_039654305.1 Porochilus rendahli
CCCCGAAGGAGGCACGAGTGTATGGTGGGGAACACACACACACACACACACACACACACACACACACACACACACACATGGGCCATTTTGAACAGCCAATTAGCCTAATGTGCATGTCTTTGGACGATGTGAGAAAACTGGAGTACCCGGAGGAAACCCACGCACGCACAGGGAGAACAAGAAAACTCCACACAGAAGCACCCTCGCTGAGCCCAAAACTTAAACCCAGGTATTTCTTGTTGTACGGCAGATGTCATACCGTACCCCGCCTTATAGGCATAGGCCAGACAGGCACCGGCCTACCCGCGACCCTGATACGATTAAGTGGTTCAAGTGAGTGACGAGCGAGTTTGAGTTCAAATCCAGTGACACTGCCTCGCTTTGAAAGCCTGTTGTGTTATGGATAATAAAAAGATTGTTTAGGTGAAGTCCTGCGATGGCCTGGCAAGCTGTCCAGGGTGCACCCCGCCCTCGCCCAGAGTTGGCTGAGATGGGCGCCAGCCTCCCCGCGACCCTAATTAGGATTAAGCGGTTCGGAAAATGAATAAATGAATGTTCAGGTGAATGTTATGATCCTGAAGCTTGTGCTACGACGCTGTGAGGTATAAGGGATGCGTCTGATGCTTTTTTTGGACTCACTGTCTCAATTTTAAACAGAAACAAGAGCCAATCTGATCTCAGAGCAACAATGGATTCCTAATGAACCAGATCATATTCCAGAATAAGATCAACGTGCCTTATGAAGGCACCGGTCCAGGTCCTGATCCAGAGATGGTTTGCACTATAACACTCATCACTTCATTCATCTCCCTCTCTATCCAAATCTCATCTGACCATTCAAACAATGTCCCCGTCTCCATCTGCTGCCTTTTACCACCTACACAAATACTTTCTCTACAGTTAGCTCTTTGATTGCAAATGACCCTTCCCCCCCGCTCGAAAATACACCCATCGCCCTCTCCTCACACCTGGCTTATATCACTGATACTCTTCGCTTCGGTCCTTACCTTCTCCTTCATCTTCTCGATCTTTTTAACAGAGCTCCGGCGAACAGGCTTGTCGTCGAGCCTGACGCTGGTGAGTGTGTCAGGCGAGCGTGGGGTTTGGCGTTCCTCTTGGCGTGCCCCACGTCCCATCTGCTTCTCTTCCTGCTTCTCTGCCTCCTTCAGCTTGCTCTCAGCGTTGATGCTGTCGGCGTTGTACATGTGGTACGTCTTCATCACCTGCCAGGTTGAATGAGGAAAGACACAATTAGCACTACAATGTCTGAACAATGACAGTTCATTGAACAAAATTTTAATAAACATCAAGATATTTATTTATGAAGATACTCTGTCTTCTAGTACGTGCGAGGTAGATGGCAGGAAAAACCCTCAACATGACCCCGGTCACATATAGGGTCAATTAACCAATTAGGCTAGCGGAAAGCTTTGGGACATGGGAAAACAAAGGAAAACCCAGACAATGCTCCACGAAATCAGTCACCCAATTTCATGATCCGACTGGACACCCTGGAGTTAAAAGGCAGAAACTCTGCAGCCTGCATGAAGCCTGATTACTGGATACCAACAATGCAGTTTAAACACCACTTGAAGAATCAAACATCTAATAACATCAGACGATAGAAAATTTTCCTCCAGGTATTCCAGCATCCTACCACATTCCAAGATATGCACGGTAGGCTAATTGCAGAGTGTAAATGCTTGTGTGTGTGTTGGCATTGTGATGGTCTGGTAAGCTGTACCCCGCCCTGTGTTGGCTAAGATAGGCTTCAGCCTTCTCGCGAATGAGAGTGAATGAGAACCTGTTAACTTTAAGTAAAAGAAAAGTAAAATTCCACCAAACCACTTCATCATATTGGGATTAAGGCGACACTGGGCGAAGGCGAGGTACACCCTGAACGGCTTGCCAATACACCGCAGTGCCAACACACACACACACACACCTAGGGGCAATTTGGAACAGCCACGGAGCCTACGGAGGAAATCTGCATACCCAGAGAAAACCCATGCACGTACGGAGAGAACATGTAAACTCCACATAGCATGCCTAGGAATCGAACCCGGGAAGAATTTGTTCAGGTGGTCCAGAGAGTGCAGACAGCTCGGTGGTAGGAAACAGGAAATAGGCTTGAGCCAATGCCCTTTCAGCCTCAGCTTAGTATAATGAATTACATACAAGGTCTGCTCCAGAGTCATTTGCCTAAATTGCTTCTGCTTGCACCAGAGCGTGCCTGACCGAATAGTTTTCCTCTCCTTCTAGCACAATGCTTTCTTCAAAGCCAAGAACAACAACAACAGCAGCAACCAAAAGTCAATTTATACTGGCTCAAATGTCTGAAGTGTGACCACTGGGACAACCAATAAGCAGCTGATTGAAGAACAAGTGACCGCCACTTCATTTATTGAATTGAACTGTACTGTAGAAGGAAGTCATTGAGATTTGAGACGTGCAATCCGTAAAAATGTCAGCGGTGTAACCGAGCCGCCAACGAACCGCATAGCCACAGCGCTGAAAACAGGAATCCGTGCCAAGCGATGGAAGGTGGCCATCTGTTGGGTTCTTGGTGGTGGTGGTGGTGGTGGTGGTGGTGGTATTATGGCTGAAGGCTCATGGGGTAAACATGAATGGAATGGCCCTGCTGTCTAGTACTACTCCCAGGAGAGGAATCTTCCCAAGTGACGGAGATTTCACATGTCCCCTCGTGAAATGTGCCAACGATTACAGAGATGACAATCACCAGCTCTGTCAATCGTTTCCAGAGTTCAAAAGACATTTTAACGAGCATGATTTACACAGACTTATACTTCTTCTAAAGGATGCAACAAATCCTTAGCACTGCTGAGTCGTCATTTATTTTAAAAATTAGGAGAATTTGGGAGGGGATGGTATGGCCAAATCTCACTCAAAACAAGGAAAGAAGCAGACATTACTCTTTTAATGAGGAATGTGGTGGAAAGGTTACAGAAAAGACTTAAAGCACCAATAATGTCTAAACCGGAATGCTACATTTCCTTTTCCTTTACAAACAATAATATTTCCAAGGAATACACTCATCACTCCCTCAATCACTTATATACCAAACCACTTACTCATACTAGGGTCAAGGTGAACACTGGAGCCTATCTCAGCCGAAACCGGGTGAAGGTGGGGTACACCCTTAACAGCTCGCCAGATCATTGCAGGGTCAACACACACTGACACACACACACACACACACACAACCATTCACACTCCCCCTCTCGCCTAGGGGCAATTTGGAAGAGTAAATGAGCCTATCGTGCAGGTCTTTGGGACTGTCGGAGGAAACCGGAGTACACAGAGGAAACCCACTCAAGCACCTGAAGAAAATGTCAACTCCACACAGAATCTTGCCATGCGAGGAATCTGTACCCAGGATGCTCTTGCTGTGAGGCGGACGTGATAACCACTACACCATTCCACAGTGCCAGCGGTTAAGGAAAACATTTACAGCATTTGACCGACACCCTTATCCAGAGTGACTTTCATTCGTCATTTTTATACAACTAAGCAACTGGGGGTTAAGGGCCTTGGTAAAGGACCCAACAGCGGCAGCTTGGTGGCACTGGGGCATGAACCACCAATCTCCGGATCAGTAATCCACAGCCTTAGCCACTGCTCAGATCTGAAAGCGGTTTTAGATCCATTTTAATCAGCAAATAATTCCAGGATTTGTTTTCTATTACAGGGAGGAATGGTTATGGAGTCTTTCCAAAGTGCACATGTATTCAAAAAGGACTGCATGTGCCCCATGCGGGGGAATTCAGTCAGAGAAATCTGATAAGTCCTAAATCTGGAGCACCCCTCCCCAAAAAATTCTATCTTTCCTCGAACCCCCTACAGCGGCAAACAAAGCAGACACATGTTCCGCATTAGAGCAGGAATTTCAAACAGCTCAGTGAAAACAAAGCTAGAGTGTCACTGGAATGAGCACAGAGCATCCTGCTGCTAATTAATGGCACCCTCTTACAGTGCGACTGTACAGCCTGCCAGAACACGGCACTGACAAACACGCCGATTTAAGAAACATAACATGGTGGGAGATCAGACAGCCGTTTGCACCTCATCTATCTGCAATAACTGGGTTACACACACACACACACACACACACACACACACACGGGTGCACACACATACAAGCACATAGACACACACGAACGAATACACATGCACGCACATATACACACACGTACATAGACACACATGAACAAACACGCACTCACATACACACACATACAGACACACAAGAACAAACACACACATATAGACACACACACACTTGTATATAGACACAGACACACACGAGCAAACACACACTCACTTACACACATGTACAGACACACACGAACAAACACACACATATAGACACACACACTGACATACACACACGAACAAACACACGTGCACATAGACACATCCATGCGCACATACGAACATGGGTGCACAAACAAACTCACATGGGTACAAACACACACATACACATATAGACACACATGAACAAGTATACACACAGACACGCACACACACACGCGCGCGCGCACACACAGGCACACGCACAGGCAAGCACACGCACAATAGACATGCACACGCGCAACCTGCACACACATACACGCACGCACACACACACACCCTCTACTTGGGTATGGGAATAAAGAATATCCATGAAATTGCGACTCGAACTCATGGCCGTGTTGCTGTGAAGCGGACGTGATACCCACTACACCACCGTGCCACCTTCAGATATCACACACAGGAAATGATGAAATGATTCGATTCTCTGTAGGCGACCATCATTTGATGAAGGAAGATAAGTAAGAAACATGAAGCTGATTACACTTGTATTGTGCACGTCTAGTGTAAATAAGGCCAGAGCAAACACTGCTAACCTAAAGTGTGTCAAAATACACAACTGTCTTTCATTATCGTCCCACGAAACCAGACACCACCACACTTCAGAGGGAATTTAGTGGCTTAGAGAAACCTGAGCTGCATCTGTGAAGGCACCAATCTGTCATTCATTGGCACCTCAGGGAAAAGGAAGAAAAAAATAAAATAAAACCACTTCCTGATGCTACACCGGACACATGGTTAAAAGTATGCACACAAGCAGATTTGGTCATTCGTAGCTTACTTTAAAACAGGCCAACGCAGTCACGCTCTGCGGGTCATACACAAGAACACAGAGCCAGGATCGCCTGCTGAGACTGACAGCCACAGTGCTTTAAACAGGAAAGAAGTTCTAGCCTCTCTAGACTCAACTTTCACTCATCATACTCACTGATTGGCTCATAACCAGTGCAGCACATAAAAAATAATCCTCCTTCTGCAACAGGAGCTTCATTTCAAACCCCTTTGAAAGAGATGTCAGAAACAGCAGGGGAGAGAGGGAGAGAGAGAGAGAGAGAGAGAGAGAGAGAAAGAGTAAAGGAAAGACAGAGAGTGAGAGAGAGAAAAAGAGAGACAAAATGAGAGATTGAGTAAAAAGGAAAGAGAGACAGAAAGAGGGAGAGAGGCATACACCTAGAGAGAGAGAGAGAAAGTGAGAGAGAAAAGGAGAGAGAGAAAGAGCGAGAGAAAAGGAGAGAAAGAGTGAGAGAAAAGGAGAGAGAGAGACAAAAGGAGAGAGTCAGTAAAGAGGAGAGAGACACAGAGAGAGGGAGAGAGGCACACACCTAGAGAAAGAGAGAGAGAGAGAAAGTGAGAGAGAAAAGGAGAGAGAGAGAAAAGGAGAAAGGGAGAAAGAGCGAGAAAAGGAGAGAGACACACACACACACAGAGCAAGGCACACACCTAGAAAGAGAGCAAGAGAGAGAGAAAGTGAGAGAGAAAAGGAGAGAGAGAGTGAGAGAGAGAGAGAGAGAGAGAGAGAGAGAGAGAGAGAGAGGTGAAGGAAAAAGAGATGGGAGGAAGGAGAAAGGGTGAGAGCAGATCGAAACACTACTGAAATCTCACAGGTGTTGGAGAGAGAGGTCGCTCGGCTCAGTCCCTCAGATCCTGTCTCGGCTAATCAGCTAAAACATCACATACAACCCCAAGTTTGACCTCCATTTATTTATTTATTTACTTTTCTTTTCGAAAAGAAGTCATCTCGATTATAGGAGCGACAGATTTAACTTTTTTTCACTGCTTTAACGCGGTTTTTACGCGTCACCGTGTCTGTTTTCTGAGGAAATGATGGCTAGCGACGGTGTCGATCTCCTCACATTAGCTATCAAAGCTATCACCCTGCGCTGAAGGCTAACGCACGAGCGGGCGCGCGCGCGCGAGAGAGAGCGTGAGTGAGGGGAGGAAATCAAAAGTCCACAGGAGGTGAGCGCGCGCTCCCAGCTCTCTGCGAGTCAACCGCTTCCGTCTTGCCATCGTCGGCTTATAGCGCGCGCGCAGTTATTAACAGTCGCTGCTGGGGATGAGCGTCGGTGTGAAAGACCGGGGAATTCAGTTCCGTGCTTAGGATCATCATCAAGAAGGAAGGAGAGGCAGACAGAGGGGACGGTGGTCCACACACGGTAAGTAGTGGAAAACTTATAATACAAGTATAAGTAGAGTAAAACTTAATATAATATTATTGTTATTGTTATTGTTATTGTTATTGTTATTGTTATTGTTGTTGTTATTGTTATTATTATTGTTGTTGTTATTATTATTGTTGTTGTTATTATTATTGTTATTATGATTATTATTATGATTGTTATATTTTTTTGTGTTTGTGTGTGTGTGTGTGTGTGTTTTTTTTTTTACACTAATAAAATGAATTGTGGTCATGTCTAAACTGTTTAAAAATATCCAAGTGGATACAGACGAACAACAGTGCTGGAGTTCAGTGTAATGTTATACATAATGAAATAATCCTATAATAGTAAATAATGTGATGATACACATTATTAAATCGACACACACCTTTATAAAGGTGTACAGTGTTAGGAAATGAATACTGCACGAGCTGTATAAGAAAAAGTTCACACTGTAATAATATGCTTACAGAAGAGAAATACAGCGTACGCTATGATGTACCCTTTTTAATATTGGACTATATTGTTTAATGATATGTCTAATAGAATTTGATTTGAATTTTAATCATCCATTTATTTGTTGTTTTTTTCCCCCCAGTTATGGATTTTTAATCTTGCCTATGAAAAGCCGGATCTGTCTCTAAATCAAGGCATCGTCATAATATTACGAGACATCCGAGAGTTTTTTTTCTCAACCGAAAGTCACTGAAAGAAATACGCTGACACGTTTTCTGAACACGAGAATCCCAAAGCATTCGAGTCCCCACCTTCTAAAGTGAGCTGTTGATATACGTAAGGAGAAAAAGTCATCTTGTTTTTGCACTTCAGGCTGAAATCCACTCAATTTGACAGTTCTTTGTGCGCCAGTTGTTGCTGAAGAGGCTCTTTTGTGAGTTCTGAGACGCCATTCTTACTGATCGGTGATGAACCAGAGCCTTCATGGGACTCGTGTGTCCTAGTGGAAGCTGTACATGACGACAGAGCTCCTAACAACTTCTTACCAAGTCAAGAAAATTTGCGGACTATAATACAACCGCTAGAGTAATTGTTGTGCGCTAAATTCACTACCATATACGATCCACTAGTATCATTGTTATCTTTTTTTCTTCTGCCACTCCCTCATTTTTTCAACTGTCACTCTTCAGTCTCTCTCACTCTTCCTCTCCTTCCCATAATCCCTCAGCACCTTTCCCTCTCTGTATGCTCCACACTCTTCTCAGCCTGTTCACCTCATCCATAAATTCATCCATTATTCTTGTCCCCATTGCTCTTATCCTTCCTTAGGCAACTTTGCCGCTGGCTTTTGTTTTTTATATACAGAAAAAAAATCCCATAATCCCCCCTTTCATACTACCAGTGTGTGTTTTTCTGCTTTACACCATCCACACTGGCAGGCACCATTCCGCCCAAAGGAGAGGAGGACTTTCTTGCGCTGGCCGCCTCCCGGCTCAGCCGACGCAAGCGCGTCATTGGGGCGGCAGTGGGCGTGGCCATGGTACTTATTCTCCTGGTCGCCATACCCTTGTTGGTCCACAGCACCAAAGGGGGTGGAGCTGGGAGTGCAGGAAGTCATTATGAAATGCTTGGCAGTTGTCGCATGGTCTGTGACCCTTACACCCCGTCTCATGGCCAGGAATTGACATCGGTCTCACCTCGGCCTCCTGAGATTACAAGCCGAAGAGGGAAGTCTGGATACCGTGGGCCTCCAGGACCCCCAGGTCCACAAGGACCCCCTGGAGAGCCAGGAAAGCCTGGTCCACAAGGACTCCCAGGACCCGGGCCCAATGGTTATGTTCCCTCCACACACTACACACCGAAGATCGCTTTCTATGCAGGCCTGAAGAAGCAGCACGAAGGCAGTGATGTGCTCAAGTTCGATGATGTGGTCACCAATGTGGGCAACTACTATGAACCCACTACTGGCAAGTTTACTTCTCCTCTCCCTGGCATCTACTTCTTCACATATCATGTTCTCATGAGAGGAGGAGACGGAACCAGCATGTGGGCAGACCTGAAGAAGAACGGACAGGTGAGATCATTGTTACGAAGCATTTCATTGCTTCACAGATGTGCATAATAATTATGAATGCGGTTTTATTAAAACTGTGAATGTTTCCAAACTGTTTGACTTTCTGAAGCCTGCGATGCTCCAAGGCCTCCTGTCTTTACTGGAGCTAGTTTGGGCATGACTTAACTTGTGGGTTTCATCCTGAGCTTAATTGGAAGTATTGATTGGGGGAAAAGTCTGTGAAACTGTTTTGACAAGAATATTTCTATGGCGAGGTTTATTGTGAATTGCATGCAGAACTTGCAAACGTTTTTTCGTTCCATAAGTCTTGTAGATGCCGTGCCATTGCTCTAATATCACTCTCTTTCTGGTGGCTCACATTACAGACGATCCAGGGTGCTTGCAATCTCAAACCTGGGATCTGCCTAAATGACTGTGTACCCTTCTTTACACTTGGTGCTCTCATGTTTCCAAAGTAAGAGTGTTACTGAGTAGCCAAATCTATATAAGAATACATCATACAGGGCTCCATGAATACTGAAACTGGTGTCTGTAAACAGCGTTCTGTTGCATGAAACAACTCAAAATGAGAAACTTCTTCGGACATTGCTGAACACATCTAATGAACTGATTTACATATTGGACTGTAAATCCACCCAACATATCTAGAGACAAGTTTTAACCGCAGGTGCAGACGTGTGCGGGTAAAATCTCATCTGGAAAGATGACCGAGGCATGAAGCCACTAAGTGTAAGAAAATCTTAACAGATGAACTGTCAGCTTAACAGATCGTAAATAGTATTTTGATGTAAGAATTTTAAGTGAGAAATTTTAATATGTAAATCATTTTTGCATTATGACCTTTACTTTAAGCCTTCATGTTTACTAATAATGTGAAAATCAGTGTTTGTGTCGTTTAAACCTAGACTCCTTGGCTCTCGTGTGGCACATCAACGAGGTGCGCAAGCGTCATCCTGGAGACTGCGTGTTCGAATCCAGGTTGACGCATGCAGCCATCCGTGGCTGGGAGTCTATGGGAGATAATTGGACAAGCTCTCGTGGGAGGGAGGAATGGCATATGCTTGCCTCAGCGTCGCTCAATGTGAACATCAGCCAATCATGTGTGTCTGAGTCTCATGCATCCAAAAGGATGCATAGCGCTTTTCCCTCCCAGTGCGTAAGGCTGCCGCTAAATATGCATGCACAGCAGCTCGAAAAGATGTGGGCGGCAGCGTCAAATTTCCTTGCTTATGCCCCTCCCTTGTTGGCGGCGGTCACATGCTAGGGAGGAAATATTTGACAGGTGAGAATTGGCTATGAATTTAATTAGTCAAGACTAAAAAGGTTTTATTTTTGTTGTATGGATTTAGCGGTGCTGTGACAGAAGGCACTAAAATAGGTTTGGGTAAGGCGTATTCGAAAGCTGCGTAGTTGTGTTCACATATAAAATACGAGATGTACACCTGTCGAATCAAATTGTATGAAATTCATACAAAGGTGATAAGTGACATATTGTGTCAAGACAGAAATATACCCTTGTATCACATTTCTCTGTTCACTTGGTTGGCATATGACCGCGACCTAACACAAGCCGTCAAAGGAATATTGTAGGAAAACCATAGGATTCTGGGCAAATCGAAATGAAAAGCGGCTGCAGGAATGCAGAACTAAATATGCTTTATATATGATACCCATATCTCTATGACTTGGACAGGCAGCACAGGGAAAACGTTAGGACTTAAGCCATCTAAGCTAAAATCATACATAAGGCTTGATAACGCAGGTGGGACACACTGACACCGACATGCATACACACATTTATACAAGTCACATGATTCCCACCGTGTTGCCCTTTGAGCACGTTTTTATAGTCCTTCTTATGAGCCACCTGATGGAGTATAGGTGCAGCCTGTTCATTTGTTCTTCCACTCTGCTCACTGAGCCTCCTGGAACGAGATGTAGGCGCTCTGTAGTTCTTCCCCCCTAAGAGACCCGGAGGTGCTGAGAATGAAGCTCGGTGCCACTGAATATAGAGGAAGATGGGAGGAGACGGTGACACACCCTACAAGCCCATGAAATTCATACACCTATCATAAGAGCGGCCAAGAAATGAGACTTAGCTACGAGATGTCCAGAATTCCACAACAAGGATCTCCGATGTCATTTTCGCACAACTCCTAGACAGGTGCCACTGTAACAAGATAATCAATATTATTAAAGTCACCTGTCTGCACCTGGCTCATTCTGTTTTTAATGTTATGGCTGATCGCAATCTATTCACAGTGCATTGTAGCTTGCTGTGTATTGGACTGCCTAGCTGCAGACCAGTCAGGTGGTGTTAATGTTATGGCTGATCAGTGTATATATTTTTATTTATTATATCCACACCCACTCTGGGCGAGGGCGGGGAACACCCTGAACAGCTCGCCAGGCCATCGTAGGGCCAACACTCACACAACCATTCACATTTACAGCCTACTGTGCTTGTTTTTGGACTGTGGGAGGAAACCAGAGTATACGGAGGAAGCCCCACGTAATCACGGGGAGAACAAGCGAACTCCATACAGAAACGCCCAAAATGGGAATCAAGCCCAGGACCTTCTTGCTGTGAGGCAGACGTACTAACCGCTTCACCACCGAGTGCCACGTGTAAATGAAATAATTTTACCAAATGATCTATTCAGACAATAAACTTCTTTTCTTTCTTTCTTTTCTTTAGACATTCATCCATTCATTTTCTTACCCGCTTAATCCTAATTAGGGTCGCGGGGAGGCTGGCGGCCATCTCAACCGACTCTGGGCTAGGGCAGAGTACACCCTGGATTAGTTAATAGACTAAAATGCATCAGATTAAGCTACCAGGAAATTACATGTGGATTGAGTCGGGATTGGTCACGCTCATCTGATTGACATCTGTTTGACCCAATAAGGTCTCCTGTAGTATTAGTTCTGAAGAAATGTGCCAGTGGTAAAGGGAACTGATCTGTGTTATTAACGCTTTCAGATTTTTGTTGTGTGTAGCAGTTATCAGGTGGGATGTGTGTGGGAAAAAATGAACTTGGAGGGTTGTATGTTTCACTCACTCACTCATTTGCTGAACCACTTATTCCTATTAGGGCCACGGGAAGGCTGGTGCCTATCTCAGCCAGCACTGAGCAAAGGGGTGGTACACTCTGAACAGTTCGCCAGACCATCGCAAGGCCAACACGTGCAAAACCATTCACACTCACATTCACACCTGGGGCAATTTGGAACAGACTAATGTGCATATCTTTGGACTGTGGGAGGAAACCGGAGTACCCAGAGTAAACCCACACAAGCACTGGGAGAACATGCAAACTGCACAAAAACTGAACTGCTGGCCTTCTTGCTGTCCAGATGTTATCCTTTGGATAAATACTATGTGTTGTAATTTTGGCTGAGATATACCCTGAACACAGCGGCACGGTCTTGTCGTGGTCAGCACTTCCGCCTCAGAGCAAGAAGGTCCTGGGTTTGAGCCTCATGCATGAGGATGGTGTTTCTGTGTGGGGTTTGCATGTCCTCCTCGTGTTTGCATGGCTAACTGGATATTCTCGATTGCCCCTAGGTATGAACGTGAGTGTGAATAGATGTGTGTGTTGCCCTGCAATGTGTTTTGCAAGTTGTTCAGGGTGTACCAAGCCTGTCGGAGACAGAGTCATCTGGGGTTGGTTCCAACTTTACTGTAACCCTGATATAGGATAAAACGCATCAGAAAATTTAATTCGACATTCATTCCTCGCCTGAAAAACAAGGATTTAAAGATTGCTAAAGGCTCTGAAGTACTGATCGGCAGGTAAGGGGTTTGAGTCACACTACCACCAAGCTGCAGTGTTGGGCCCCTGAGCAAGGCCCTTAACTCTCAACTGCTCAGTTGCATCAAACAGAGATAAAAATGTAACCTGCTTAATGTGGTAATATGTAAATAATTAATTTTGAAAAAATAAATAATTTTTGGGCATTTTGAAAAATTTTATTTAAAAGTGAATGGTTTTTATACCTTTTTTTAGCCACTTCATTAGGAACAACAAACAGTCATGCAGTTCTATGGAATAAGTGAAGGCGGATGCGAAGATGCAGAACATATATATATATAAAAGGGCGGCACGGGGGCGTAGTGGTTAGCACGTCCGCCTCACAGCAAGAAGGCCCTGGGTTCGCATTTCTGTGTGGAGTTTGCATGTTCTCCCTGTGCTTGCGTGGGTTTCTTCCGGGTACTCCGGTTTCCTCCCACAGTCCAAAAACATGCACAGTAGGCTAATTGGCTGTTCCAAATCACCGCTAGTAGTGAGAGTGAGTGTGAATTGTTGTATGTGTGTTGGCCTGGCGAGCTGTCCCAGATGTACCAAGCCCTCGCCCAGAATCAGCTGAGATGGGCGCCAGCCTCCCCGCGACCCTAATTAGTAATAAACGGTTCAGAAAATGAATGGACGAATCAATGTTATAATCCATAAACACTCCCAGACATCAAGCACAAAGGCGTCTCATACGGGGCACTGTGCAGACACACTTTTACATATATCAGTCTCAAAAGCTGTGAGGGGTCATCTTCACTAACAACTTCATTTATTGAGGTAAGAATACACCCAGGCTGTGTGCATGCATGCACACTTGCAGTGTGCACACATTCAAGCTCATGGCTAATTTGCATCCTCAAACCGCCTACCTACCTGTTTCTGGGTGATAGGAGGAAGCCAGGGAATCAGAAGAAACATGCATATGGAGCATGTAAAAGTCTGCGCCGACAGTACCGAGTTTAGAATTACACTAAGAACCATGGTGATGTCAGACATGGCTTCCCGGAGGATATTTAATCAATATGTTATTCTGCTTTGAGGTCATTGGGGTTCTAGGAGCGATGTATTACTGTGTTTATTGGGCATGATCGATAAAATGAACTATTTTCACAGTTCATATCATCAGTCTGTGGTCAAAAAGTTTACAGGCCCTTATGGAGGTAATATAAAAGCACAGTATAATGAAGATTGATCATCTTTTGCCCTGAAAGTGAGTTAAATCCAAAAACATCCAGTTCACAATGTCACAAATAAATATAATGTGCATTAAGTCATGTGTGTGCTAACCAGGGCTGTAGGACTCGACACCAGCCATGAGGTGTTTGTTGTATTCCTTGATACTTGCGTTCAAGGCATTGGTCTCACTAAATATCCCAACTGCTCTTGACCAAGTCCAGCTGTGCTTGAATATTTTTTCTCCAGAAGCTTCTCCTTCAGAGCAAAAAACATTAATTAAGCAAGCTTGTTTATAAAACAGGCATTGGTTTACCCTCTCGGCAAAACACTTAATCTTACTACTAGGGACACTGGTGGCAGAAGCCTATTTCAGCCAAAACTGGGCATAGGCGGGTACACCCTGAACAGCTCACTAGACCATCGCAGGGCAACAGACAAACATTCACACTCACACCAAGGTGAAATCTGCAACAGCCAATCAGCCCAATGGGCATGTCTTTGGACTGTGGGAGGAAACCGGAGTAATCAGAGGAAACCCATGCCAGCACAGGGAGAACATGCAAACACCACACAGAAACGCCCGAGCCCGGGATTCGAACCCAGGACCTTTTTGCTGTGTGGTGGATCTACTAACCACTGTGCTAAGCCGTCTATATGTTATTCTATAGCTTTGCTGTCCCTCTCGTTCTGGCCCCAGTATTGAACATATGGCTTTGACTACACCTCTGTTGCTTGAACTTTACATTTGTTTCTCTTTTGAATTTTACAAGGGTGGTCCAAATTAATTTTCCAAAATTATAAAAGCAGGTGTACAACAGAAAAACATGCAATGTATTCATGAAGCTGTATTCATTTAGCAAATAAGGGACTGTTGTCTATATTGTCAGTAGTGTACATTACACTGACAGAATATTTATACTTCCTGTATGTTGCACGTATCCAGACCTTTCCTGGATTAGAAAAATTAGTGTCTTTTTCCACCCCCAAAATGTGTGTATGTTAAGTTGTTCCAAATTGTTTCAAACATTTGTAAATTCTCAGTCAGTAGGTATCAGATTACTAAGATTATGTAAATCTGGCACAGTAGTGTACTTCTTAGCATGTTTGCTTCACTGCAAGAAGGTCCGAGATTCAAATCCTGGGCTTGGGTGTTTTTTATGTGGAGTTGGCATGGTCTCTGTTTGCCTGTGCCGGTTTCCTCTGGGTACTCTTTTTTTTTTTTTTTTTTTATCTCCAACAGCCTAAAAACATGCACATCAAGCTAATTGGCTGTTCCAAATTGCCCCAAGGTGTGAGTGTGTATGATTGTGGGTGTGTTGGCCATGTGAACTGGGGTTGTACTCCGCCTTCATATAGTTTTGGCTGAGATAGGCTCCTGCTTCCTCACTTAAATGGGACTTAAAATTTTACACATGCTATAGCCAAGTACTTTAGATGGTTGAAATTATTTCAGCTCATCATCAGGTAACACTTAGGTGGCTCATTGGGGGTGTGTGTGTGCATGTGTGTGTCCTTCAAAAACACAATTATGAAATATGCGTGTTTGATTTTAAATTACTTTAGCATTACCGGAACAGACACTCTTAGAGTTTATGATAAAATGGGTCAGTGGTGAAATGAGACAAATTAAGTACAAGGGCATTTATCATTCATTCATCTTCTCTATTCATTCATTCTGTGTTTTCCTGCTCAGGGTCACACTGTACCCAGTCTCATATATGATACACCCACTAGATGGCAAAATTTCATTGATTTATTTTTCTCTACATTGCAGAACTAGGAGTGAACATAAACTATCTTCGACAACTACCAAAAGCTTCCTCACTGAAAAAAAATACAGTAGAACATAGTGGAATAAATGCTGTTTGAAGGAACGAAAACAAACAGGCAGAACCCAGTTCTAGTAAAAACTATGAAATACAACTGGACACGACTCACAAAAAAAAAAAAAAAAAAAAAAAACATGTTCCGGGTTATTCTTAGAGTATTATACACATCAATAGGGACACCTGTTTCCCATCACTTTAAGCTTTATGCCAGTGTAGCTTTTATTTTCTCAGAACGTGCAATTATCTCATTAACAAAGGCATTGTTGAGGGCGACTACTTCAGCCTTCAGTTTGCGCAGCTCTGCTTTGATGGCCTCATCGGTCATGTCTTCCACTGGCAGAGCCTTCACCTTTCTCAGGAAATCCTCAATGATCTTCTCACCATCCTATGGGTGAATTCATGAGAAAGAAAAATAGAAATAATAATAATAAAAAAAAAACATCTGAGGTTTTGCTAAACATCCAATAAATTACAAAGTAAATAAAAAAAGTTTACTCCGTTTGTCTCACCTTTTTCTCCATGCAACGTTTTTTAGCTACCGGTCCAACACTGTCATCAACGATGGAGACATCCTGAAACTCCTCAAGCTCCAAAGCTTTTTCCCGAGCATAATCAATGACATGTTTGGGGAAATTAGCCAGCTCAGCGACATGAATCCCAAAGCTCTGGTCACACACACCTGATCAAAAGGCACACCCAGATATTAAATACACAAGGTATATGAGTCAAATATACAATATGAAATAACTGCTTTCGTTATGGATCAATCAGCCATAACATTAAAACCACTTGCCAATTACTATGCAGACCCTACTCATTCAGGAAAGGGGCTCTATCCCATCAAGAGATAGACTCCATGGACTGAGTTGTGGTATCTGCTACCATGCAGTTTACAGTTGGTTAAATCCTTCAAGCTGCAAGGTGGAACATCAAACGGTTGGGGATTCTGGAGGCTCAAATTTACTCAAATTATTCCTAAACAGATTTTGCACTATGGGAGGGTACATTCTCCTGCCAAATGAGGCTACTGCTATAAGGGAACATCACTGCCAAAAGGGGGGGTACTTCGTCTGCATCAATGTTTAGGTAGATAGTACGTGTCAAAGTAACATCCACATGAATTCTAGGA
Organism: Porochilus rendahli; assembly: GCA_039654305.1. NCBI lineage: Eukaryota > Metazoa > Chordata > Actinopteri > Siluriformes > Plotosidae > Porochilus > Porochilus rendahli. Next base: position 33,014,265 of record JBCNYG010000019.1, read on the forward strand.
CTCAAAATTTCCTAGCAGAACATCGTCTAGAACATCATACTGTTTCGGGTGACTTGCCTTCTACACATACTCATTCCTGCTGCCATCTCTTTCCCATGCTGTCCGTATGATCTAAAAGAAAATATGATTCACACCAGTCTACATTTCCCCATTGCTCCATGTGCTGATGTGCACGTGCGCATTGTAGACACTTTCGGTGGTGTACAGGCGTCAAGCATGTGTTCTGAACCCTTTCTCTCATAGCCAGCATTAACCTTTCCAGCAATTTGTTCCTGTGTGAAATCAGACCACATGGGCTTTCGTCAGTGAGCCCTAAGTACCCATGAATCTGTTCCTGGTTCCCTGTTCATGCTTCCCTGAACCACTTTTGGTAGATACTAACAAATGCATACCAGAACACCCCCAAGACCTGTGGTCTTGGGATGAATAAGCCCAGTCATCAAGCCATAATAATTGAGCCCTTGTTAGTCACTCAGATCCTTACCCCTACCCATTTTTCCTGCATCCAACATATCAACTTTAAGAACTGAGTGTTCGCTTGCTGTCTAATTTACCCCACCCCATGACAGATGCCACTGTAATGTGATATTCACTGTTATTTACTTGACCTTGCAGTGGGTTTAAAGTTACGGCTGAGCAATGTACATAAGAGGCGTAAAACTTGTGATTTCGTACAAGAAAATCGATATAAAAATCATACAAATATCCGTAATCACAATTCTGTGGCAAAGAGGTGTGATCAATACGTTTGAGACTGTTCCTGTGGTCATGCTCATGCAGCAGGAGTGAGCAGTATCACTTGTGAGTCAGCATGAGGCATGCTATCACACTGTCAATATTAGGACATGTGTTATCGGAGTTCTAGGGACGCTGGCACTGACAATTCAGACAAACTCATAAAACCGCAAGAAGAAACCTTAAAATGATGCAGCAAGCCTAGCGAAATTAAGCCATGACCTAGCGCACCCCGGTTCATTACTGTAGGTGCGTTGAAGCATTTCAAGGGTCTCCACTGCTGATGGCAAACGTGCACATGTAACACAGGTTCTGAAGTTGACAGCACAATGCCACCTATTTTAGTGACTCCTGTTGTACGCTCAAGAACGCGCACGTTCCTTCAAGACATGAACAGTCCTGGAAATTTTTGATTTTACCCCAGAATATTAACATTTGTTTTTGTGTTTACCTGTAAGTATTTTCAAATATGTTTTTTTAATGCCTATTTTAGAAATACTAATCAAAGTACCAGTGGCACAGAGGCGTGGTGGTTAGCATGGCAAGAAAGTTCTGGATTCGAGTCCCAGGCATATCTGTGTAGAGTTTGTATGTTCTCCCGGTGCTTGCATGGGTTTCCACCAGGTACTCTGGTTTCCTCCCGCAGTCCAAAGACATGCACATTAGGTTAGGTCAACTGGCTGTTCCAAATTGCCCCTAGGTGTGAGTGTGAATGTTGTTGTGTGTCGGTCTCGTGAAGATCTGGCAAGCTGTTCAGGTGTACATGACCTTTGCCCAGTGTTGGTTGAGATAGGTTCCAACCTCCCTGCAACCCTTGTAGGATTAAGTGGTTCGGCAAATGAATGAGTGTACAAAGTAAATTTGCGTTTTAGCAATGTTTGTCTTTTTAATACCTTTAAAGCCTGGAATATTCATTCATTTCTGAGCCGCTTATTGCTAATTAGGGTCGTGGGGAGTCTGGCGCCCATCTCAGCCGACTCTGAGATCAGCAGCCTTGGGATGCAATAAATTTAGTCTTATTGCGACCAAACACAACCAACAAAATTTTGACAATGCCAGAAAGCTTTTAATTAAAACATCGATGCGAGAATCGCTTCAACATTTCAAAATAATTGAGTAGAAGACCTGCACAGGATGACATGAAACTCAAACGACAGACACACATATGGTAGTGGCTAATGAGCCATCATTAGAGGCTCTTCATCTTCCAGTCTGACAGGGCGAACACACACTATTATATAGTCTGTTATAGCATTCCTTTTTCAGGACCAGATTGTCAGTGTGAGGGGTATTATCTTGAAAAAGACCACAGTAATCACAGTCTAAACCCAGCTCTAATCATCCAAGCATACATTTAATTTTTATATCAAATATGAAATGTATTAAATACAGTGCATGCAAGCTATTTTCATTCTATCAAACATGACTGACCCTTTTTCACCCTGTAGAGCATGGTGAGAGTGTTGTCGGAGGTCAGTGCTGTGACGTGGAGGTTGTTCACAGTAGACACGTGTTGTGCTAAAGCGGTCAGCTCATGGAAATGAGTGGCAAAAAGGCAGAAGGACTTCAAACGTGTTGCAATGTACTCTGAGATGGCCCAGGCCAAACCAAAGCCGTCGTACGTGGAAGTCCCTCTTCCCAGTTCATCAATGATGATCAGGGAGTCCTCAGTGGCAGAACTGATATTCAAAAGGTGAAAAAAATGATCAAGACTGAGATATTTGCCAACAAGAACCTAGTAATGCATAATGTCAATATTCATCTATTTGTCTATTTAGTGGTTTCTGAAATGGTTCCAGTAGGATACAGGAAACACTTAAGATATGCTGTAGGTGGTGAATAATAACAATAACACTAATACCAATAATAATAACAACAATAACGGTAAAAGGGTTATAAATACTAACCGTAAGATGGCGGCAGTCTCAAGCATCTCAGCCATAAATGTGGAAACTCCTTTAATCTGACTGTCCCCTGCACCAACACGGGCCAGCACACTGTCCACCACGCTCACCTCTGCTTCATCACACGGTACAAAGCAGCCAATCTGCGCCATTAGCACAATCACACCCACCTGACGGATGTAGGTGGATTTCCCACCCATATTTGGACCTAGAGGGAAGTGTACAGACAGAAGTACGTTACAGTAAACGTATTATGTAGGAAGGGTACACAATGTGTCTCCTGAAAGCTTCTCATACCTTTTAGACTAAAATGGACTTGGATGGGGGGGGGGGGGGGATTAAAGTCAATAGGTGTAGAAAATCCCACCCTATAGTGTTTTTTACATTAATCATAAATTAAACACCACCTGACTGTTCGGTGCCTAGGTAGCCGCATATGCAGCAAACTGTAATACACCATGTTCTGACACTTAGTACTACAGTAACTCTTCTGTGGGATAACACCACGCGTCTATCAATAAGCATTGGGCACCCATTACACTTTTGCCAGTTCACCGATTGTCCTTCCTTGGAGCACCACTTTGAAGATAATTCAACCATGACAATATGGCACTTCTTATGCTGGCTAATTTTTTCTGCTTTCAACAAATTTAACAACTTTCTGCTTAATTCATCCCACTGATTGGCAGGTACCACTTCACTTATCAGTGGTCATAATATTTTTAATGTTATGGCAGTTCAGTTTTTTTTTTTTTTTATATCCACAAGGAAAAATTAAGAGACCACTTCATTTGTTGTGGTCTCTTAATTTTTCCTTGTGGATATAAAAAAAAAACTGAACTGCCATAACATTAAAAATATTTCAATTCAATTCAATTCAATTCAATTCAATTTTATTTGTATAGCGCTTTTTACAATTGACATTGTCGCAAAG
>JBCNYG010000019.1:33087606-33098828 GCA_039654305.1 Porochilus rendahli
ACATGCACATTAGGCTAACTGGCTGCTCCAAATTGACCATAGGTGTGAGTGTGAATGGTGGTACATGTGTTTTCCTCAATTGTTTGGTGACAATTGTCTAGAGTACACTGCCTTCGCCCAGTATTGGCTGAGATGGGCTTCAGCCTCCCGGTGACCCTAATAGGATTAAGCAATTTGGCAAATAATGGAGTGAATTATATTTTAAAGCTATTAGTAATGTTTCAGGTTTATATTTTTATATATATATTTTTCTATTTTTATATCACTTACTCAATAATACTATGTAACGAGTGACAAACGTATAATACATTTGAGTGATACAAATGCGAATTTTTACATAAATTACCATAAAAAGTACAGAACTGATCATTTTATCCTGTGGATTACCAGCAGGGGCAGAACAGCAGTTTTTCCCAACACGTTAAGCCGGGTTAACGTCTCTTTTGGAGCCATTGAGACGTTACATTCTAGTGACTCTGAGGACGAGAATGCTGCCAGAAATGTATGACGGCTTATGCAGCCAACGTTTTGCCAACTCGGCTTTCCTGTCGTCCGCTGGTTTAGGAACAGAAAGAAATGTTTTCCGCTATTTCTGCGCTTTTTGTCTGTGCAGCTCAGTACTGGCTGATAATGCGTTATAATGCACGGGTCAGTGAAGTAGCCCAGCCAGTCCAACGAGTTCGCTTCACCGCTAGGCCAGAACAGCCAATCAGAAAGGCAACATGTCTCTGAGCATGCCTAGAGTCATAACACCTGAGCACACTTTGAAAACGGGCAAGGACTGATGTTGCCGGAAGGAACCGCTGATGCTATATGATGTAATGGATGTTCCCCATAGGCACACTTCAAGGTGTTCTAAATTTATTTGAGTTCTATGGTGTTGTAAAATTGACTCATTTCGGTATTTTTAAGTGAAAATGTTTCACACACACACAAAAAAGAAGGAAATAATTGGATTAGTTTTAAGAGTGTACCTCCTGAGGAAATATCCTCTAGAAGAAAGTTATTCGTCCTTTTAATACACCACCAAGGTGCAGTGAAAGCTCTGGTGGCTTAAAGTGGTCCTACCTAACTAAGGTACTTTATATACCTTTTTCTTTTAACATTTTATCACCGATCTGTAGATCCGGAAGGTGTTTTATTCATTGCACCATCCAGAAATTAGACCTTCCCAGACTTGGACTGTGTCGCTGAATGTTTTTCATTTTTCTTTAGTATGTGTATCTTGTACTACCCCCCTACTGAAAACCTGGGGCATATTAAAAAGGTAGTTACATTATCCTCTTCTGTGGTTAACCATCAGTTATTTAAATGTGGCCAAGTCTAGTCTTTCCAGCATGAACAGAAAGGAACACTAAAATGGCGACTTCTCTACAAAAAGCCACAACACACAAACTGAACTACCCACACTTCTCTATTCCTGTGGTTTAGTTTAATGAGTTTACATTCACTCTGCACTCGGTAGTCTTGAGAGATCTGCAGATATAATCCCAGCAATTTACATTCCCTTTCCTGAAAAGAGTTTTTTGTGCAACAGTGGAAAAAAAAAACTCTGCTTCTGATTTCAGATCCCTGTGAGTACAAATCCTGTGATGTCACTTCACAAACCCCCACCTTTTCACACACTGTTTCATTCTATATTTCCCACTCTCCCCACTTCCTGTACCAACTGCACTCTCAGCTCAGCACACAGCCCATATGTTTTAAAACCTCTCATGAGTGCTGCCTCCAGGAGCTGAACTTTGTAATATTCTAATTGCTTTCCACTATTTTCAGCAGCCCTCCCCCTCGCCAGCATGTCCCAGAGCCTTGCAGGCATGTACGCAGAAATAGCACACATTGCTTCTATCTATCTGTGCCTTTCTAGAAATGCGAAAGAGTCACCAACAAAAAAGCAGATTATGCAGTTCTCTGGCCTAACCACGTCCCACGCCAGACCACCCACGGCCAAACACCTAATAAAGCTGACAGGGAAAGGCACTCTGCTAAGCCTCATGGTCTGATATTCTGGATTTGAAGAAAATAAGGGAGGGAAACGGTGGAACGGCGACATAGTGGTTAGCACTGGGTTCGAGACACAGGCTTCAGTGTGGAGTTCGCATGTTTTCCCCGTGCTTCTGTCAGTTTCCTCCGGGTACTTCACTTCTTTTCTCCTACAGACCAAAAACATGCACATAAGGCTAATTGGCTGTTCCAAATTGCACCTGGTTGTGGATGTGAGTATGAATGGCTGTTAGTGTAGCCCTGCAATGGCGAGCTGTTTGTGGTGTACCCCGCCTTCACCCAGTGCCACCTCCAGCCTCCACGTGACCCTAATTGTAGAATTAAATGGTTCAGCAAATGAGTGAGTGTTGTTTTTTTCTACTTCATTCATTCTCTCAGACTTATTTTGTCTGTGGTGACAGATATTGGGGGCTAGAATAATATTTTACACTTGTCTTGTTTTATGCAACCTCATCTCTTGAAAATTTCATCAGGATCTGAACAAGTGAGAGTGATGGATTTATTACAAATAATAAATATTATTTAATATTTATTCACATAATAATGAACTACATTTCATATGAAGTAAATCATGCAAACTTTCTACTGCAAATGTGATATTACAGTATTATATGCAATTCTGGTGAGCGAGTTACAGCAGCAATTTATTAGATTTCGTGTACTGGTGGCAACCAAACCTGGGTGTGTGTGTTCACTGATACTTTAACCACCTACTGTTAAGAGTGCCACAAGAACCCTTTATTAATGTGGAAGGGGCTGCCAAGCATTCAATATCAAAATATATATTTATTTATATATATATTTATACAATTGTTCCACATTGACTTGAAGGAGACCCTGGCCTGTCCAGAAGTATAAAGAGCAACCAGCAGGCCATTGACCCAACTTATTTATCCATTTAACAGGTACTTTATCCCAAGTATTAAAAAAAGAGAGGGCTTGCGATCCCTAACCACTGGGATTACATCATTTATACCATTTTCCCCGACTCTGGTCCCCCAGCCTGTCTATTTTAGTGATGTTCGTGTACTTATATGCCCTCTTCAACTTAAGCAGGGCTGTTAAATAACCGAGATAAGTAATTAATTGAAGCAGATGTGTTGGGCGTAAGGAAAACTAAACCCTAATATTTGCAGGACAAAAAGTACTCCCAGACCAAGTTTCATAACCCCTGGTTTAGCCCAAACATTCAAATTATTTCTGTCTGACAGTTTTAATCCTCTTTCTTATAGTCTGACCACTGAGCAGCAATTACCCCACTTTGAATTTCTTAGTTTCCCAACACTGGATTTATATTCAGGTGAAAGGAAACTCATCTCATTTTAACACAAGGCAATCTCTGGTACCAGCAATCAAACTCTAAACATGCATGGTATGTTTCGTCTATGTACAATGTAGCACAGTAACGAAAAATTACTGCAACAACAGGTCAGAGGCCTAGTAGACACCCTTGTTCATTTATCATAGCAATAACAGGAGAAGCAGAGGGCTTAAGAGTGTGCATACACACACCCATCAGCACCATGTGATAATGGCCCAAGAGATTACTAAACCACGTGCAGAGATGGTGGGCAGCCAAGCTACGGAGAAAGATGATCCTAAGTACCCGTGTAGGAGACTTGTTGGGGTGGGGCAAGTATCATTGCGGAAACGGCGTGCACCGTGGCCTTTTTTAAGTATTATGTATAATTAGCATCGCTCAGATCTCTCTACAGCCAGCATATCCGACCATAAGAGATAAGTTCCATTACGGGGAGAATTTAAGTGTGTGCAAACCATATTTGCCAAATCAATATGATGGTCCATTTTGCATCCTATGTACAACCCTGAATGTGTACTCCCTAACCATGTAAAAGCCTGCCTCAAACATTGATTCCATCTGTCAGGCTATTAAAGCACGACTCGTATTCGCAGAGCATATCTAGTCCATCATCTATCAAAATATTCCCAATAGGGAAAAAACCAACACATTTCCTCAGTGATAAGTTGATCCTCAGAACTACCACTAGGCTTTTATTTTCCACATGGAGATAAAGAGAAAACTGATTGCCCCTAGACTCCCCCGGGGCTTAACAGGTTTTACTGCAGCACAGTAAGGTTTTTGGAAACTGACTAAAGCATGACAGCTAGCACAAGCTATTGATAGCCAGACTTTCAGTAAAGTCACCAAGCCCCATGTCATCAAAATAAACCTCAATGACGGTAATAGGCATCACACGCTGGAAAGATGGAACAATAAATACACTCAAAGATGGATTACTAATATAAGCTGCATATTTTTCTTTTCTACAGTTCAAAACACACAAACGAGCTCCATGCAGTTTTCTGGTGATCCTTTAGCACTCTCAAGAAAAGAAATGTGCTGAAATTGAATGCTGAAGCCACGGTTGATATGAGACATGATACAAAAGGATCACTCACACCTGATTGGACTCCATGAAACTGTTCATATTTATTCAATTTGTGACCAACCATTCAATTCCTAATCACCTACACTTGAACACTGCAAAAACCAGCACCATCTACAAACATTAAAAATAATGCTCCAGCAACTTGTTTGCCTTTCCGCCTCCAGTGTTTCGTACATCCAGCACAGGGAACGGTGGCTGCTTTTCAACAGCCCCTTTTAAGGAAATGGCAGTACTCCGATAGACATCAAGCTGAGTGTTCACGATGCTGGGAAAACATCCACATGAGGAGCGAGCATTCAGTGGACAGAAACATTTAAGATTTACAAGATACTCTCCTTGATATAGCTTAAAATTGAAACAATCTCAGAAGCAGCTCTATTATTGTGGGTTTTGTTGGAGTATATATATAGATAGAAGCAAGGATACTAAAGCTCTCACAACTCCAGTTTTGTTCACAAGTGTAGCTCCATGCAAATTGCACTGGAGTAAAATGGAAATTCCACGTAAATCACTGTGTAAATTACTTTGCTGAAAATAACTCACATTGAGCAGGGACCATGATTATAGCCTTAACTACTTAAAACTCCACTTCATAAAAACTGCAGTCTTAACTCATTTGAAAAGACAACATCTTTCATGAAAAAGGCATTTTGGGATTAATTGTTAATTTTATTGGAAAACAAATATACAACTTGGAATGGATTGTTTGAGGCATGGCTGCACCATAAGCAGTTAACAAAGAAAAAGTGAATAATTATAAAGCATAGTGATAACTAGAGAACAGAAATACAAAAAGACTAGAGTGTACGAGTACCTGCCGATAAACCCGTTAGTATTTAATTCACTGACGTTGCAATAGTGCAATGTTAAGGATTTTCTTCCACTTGTATATGTAGTCTGTTGTCCATGCAGAGCATTTCCTCAAAAAAGGAAAGAAAAAGAGGGAGGGAAGGAGGAATTGGAGTCGTTTGGACTCCTTGTGAGGTGACAGGCAAGCAGACTGCAAAAAGCACAAAAAGAAGATAGTGCCAGCCAAACTGTCTGCCGATGCCTGTCACCTGGTCCTGTGACAGCCCGCTAGATCAAAATGTTAACAATTACCAAGTGCAGAAAAGGGGCAAAACCAAAAGAAAATTACACATGCAGTTCCTTTGGACAGCAGAAGATGGGGAGAATTAAAATGAAACATTTTACACTGATTAAAAAGAAAAGGCAAATAGTTTTATACAAGAAATTCTGTACAAGGATTTCACTTTGCTGTCATCATCTGTACAAATTCTGCGAAAAGAGAAAAGGGGGTTTTTACTTCAGAGTCATGCGTTACATACTTTAATTCTTTCCCAAAACCACACCCGACATCCGTACCTTCATAATTGACTTGGCCGTCACCATCAATATCTGCTTCTCTGATCATTTCATCAACTTCTTCATCTGTTAACTTCTCCCCCAAGTTTGTCATGACATGACGCAGCTCAGCAGCACTGATGTATCCATTTCCATCCTGAAGACATACAAGGAATTAAGCAATGATCCAGAAATACAGTGCATCCATTTCTGGCATTGATACAAAACCAGCAGGTAAGATACCTTGTCAAATACTCTGAAAGCTTCCCTGATCTCTTCCTCACTGTCTGTGTCTTTCATCTTCCTTGCCATCATGGTCAAGAACTCTGGAAAGTCTATTGTTCCATTACCTGAACAAGTCACCACAGAGAAACATACAAAATTGCACATGGTCATATGCAAACTCTTAGTGTATTTTTGTAACAAGCAGTACAGATACAAACTTGAAAGTTCTCATTATCCAGATTAATCAAAGCATTTTCATGTGTGCTCACCATCTGCATCCACTTCATTGATCATATCCTGAAGTTCAGCTTCTGTTGGGTTCTGCCCAAGAGAACGCATCACTGTACCAAGCTCTTTAGTGGTAATGGTGCCATCACCATCTTTGTCAAATAGTGAGAAGGCCTCTTTGAATTCTGCCAGGAGAAAAGCATGGAGTTGGTATACATAATGTTCAGTGTGGCATCAATGTTCATATCATTTCAGCAACTTACTACATTAAAAAAGGGCAGATATTCCATTACTCATTTTGTGAAAACAAATCCTGTGCAGTAGTACTAACAACCTGAAGCATACAATGCAAAACCAGAGTTGTAGCATCACTGCCCTACCCCAGCGGTCTATAATCAGTACATCAGATACCACCTTTTGTTAAATCTCAATTCTCCACGTCACAAACTTATTGTTAAGAAAAGGTCTACAATTAAATCACTGAATAAAGACGGCTGCCATTTCCGCACAATATGGCTGAAAAGTCACTTTACTGGCAATCTTATCAATTCCAGTCTATTCAGACAGTTGTATTTATGACTGTTACCAGGACACCACAACCAACAATGCCTTGACTTAAATGTCTAGTGCAGAAGGGAGCTGCGGTAGACACACAAACAAACGGCAGCCATGGCAACACTGGCCTACACCAACAAGTCTAAGGCCAAGATATTGACACTGCCTTCTGCATGAGGCTGGTCAGATCAGTAAAACAACTAGGAGTTACCAAAAGGGAATATTTACATGCCTCTGGGAAAAGCTGAGTCGAGCATTGTGATGTGTAATGTAGGCGAGTACACAAGCAGTACAAGAAAAGGAGGGTGCAAGTACGAGGGCTGAACATCCAAACAAGCAATCCATTATAAAGTTTTTTTTTGTTTGTTTTTTTTTTTAAAGTAGAGAAAATGACAGTAAAACAAGATTTTCCACTTTACAGCTCCACTATTTCCACAGTAGGTTTATAGGCATGTGTAATAGAATAGTGAAGAGAGCATACCCGAACCACAGCTGCTCAGTTAAAAAGAAATGGATTATACATCCTACAGGCCACCTTTATGTATGTAATGAATTAAGTATTTGTTCCCACATATTTCCAAACACCTACAGACATCTCCTTAATGGTTCATGTGAGGAAGTGATCTCACTTCAGTTGGCCAATCCAAAGATTCACTCACTGTAAGCCAACACAAGCTTGTCTACAAACCCACCTTAAAAGGCAACGAGAGAGATAATCTAACAGCATATGAGTTGTTGGCAGATCTGCAAGGGGCCATGCAACACAGAGCAAGGAGTGTGCTAAAATAAATACTAAACTAGAAAATAATAAAAATTATGACCTTACCAGCAATCTGCTCTTCTGTCAGTTGATCAGCCTGCAAAAGAAAAGTCAATCAAAGAATGGCTTTCGGGTTGCATTACAAAACAAACATGCTTTTAACACCACTACATCATGCACCCCCGCGCTTCCTATAACAAAGCTGCCAGCCCACAAATCCCAAAAGGGTGATGAGGGCATAAAAAATAAACAAAATTATGCGATGCGGGGCCTGCTTCCGAGGCTTGTCGAGAAAACATCACTTCACAGTTTAATGCACCACCAGGCCTTCCCTTATTAGCAAGACAAGCCTGATGGAACAAGATAATATACAGAGGCAAGACCTGCAGAAAACTACTTGGGTCTGCCTGCCATTTCCCCTGAAATAACCAGTAGACAACACCTCATTGAGGACATATGAGAAGCCTTTTAATGGTATGTAAGGAGCAGCTACAACAATGAATTAACAATGCTCAGGCGTGGCTAGTGTAAATTACAGAGTTATTAGGCTACAATTGCTTAACAGGAAGGAAGTAGAAAAAAAAGTGTTGAAAAGCTCTTTTTGAAGGCTGACGTCATATTCTCCAAACAATTTTTTTAGTGCAGCTTTTATAAGCAACATGTATTTCTGAAACATTAAATACTCGATGCGTGTTATCCGCACGGAGAAGGAACGCCTTTGATATTTAGCTTCAAGTCATTAAACTGGTTTCTGTGCCCGGCTAAACATGCACTTATCCAGTCTGTCCACCATCTCACCAGAAACCAGCTTCACCCTGGCATTACATACATTCAGCTGCACACGTGGCTTAACACCCTATTACACTTAAATCAGCCTTGTTGTACATATTAAAGGGGTTTTTGTGATACTAACTATTAGCAGTAAATCATTACCAAGTACTGAAAGCGGATGAGACTGATAACACTTTACTTAAACAGAAAAAAAAATTCATTCAAATGAATGAAACGATGGGGATTTTTGTTGTTGCTTTTTTAAATCGCCACCAAGAAGAAGGCGGGAAGCTCGAGCACATCATACGTGCTCAGTTAGCGATTAGCTAGCCTTCAAAACAAAAAATATATATAAAAATATACAACCGGATGCTCTGTAATAATATAAAATAGTACTTCTATAGTTAGTTGCCCAGGAGTGGACAATTTTTAAATCAATAAATGACGTTATTCACTTTCCAGTACTGTATCCTGGCTAACTCTCCTAGCTACCAGGCTAGCTATTAAACTAGCCAAACTGCAACACCAAACAAAACTCAAGTGCCCCACAAGCATATTAAGTATTAACATCTTACATTCCAGACAGTAAATAGCACATAAATACCGCTTATTACTCCTCTATTAAAATGTGTACACAACGTTGAACTAAATGGGGGATAGTCAGACATGACGTTAATAAACTAAACATTAACGAGGAGCACAAAAAACGATCATATTGCTTGTAAAAAGCAAACACTGATTACTCTACGAATGCAAAAAGAAGCTAGCTAGTTTAAAACGTACAGTACTCACCATTTTTTTCTCTATGTATGCTCGCGCTGTGCCCTGCAAGAACACCTCTCAAATGGTGAACAGAAAACTCACCACAGTGCAGACCCGCCTTGACGGTTGTACATAAAACGCCTCCCCTGTACTAGTGTCCATCCGCCGGCGTATCTGCATTCTGGCGAAGAGCCTGTCAGAAAAACCGACATATTTCACGTTCATCCCGCGAGTGGTTAAAAAGCATGATTATAAACATACGTGTAAGAGGTGAAACAATTTAAAATTTTGTTCTACTGACAAAACTGTGCGTCAAAACACACACGGACTATCTGCCTGCGGATGTGTACTTCTTGTGATTCGGTCGTGCGGAAGTTTCTGATTGGCTCGTTTGTACCTGCAATGCGTCACTCCTTTGGTCACACACAGCAGTCTTTAACCAGTCATAAATGTCAGCTCAAACCTGTGGACTCAAATCACCTGAACCAGTCCAGACGGTTGTGTGAATAGGTTACCTGATAAGGGGGGGATGCATGTTGGTGTATAAATGCAAGGAATTTTCTGTTTTGTTTTGGGTTTTTTTTGGTATATAGAGTGCATCTGTCTCATACATGATGATAAAACTGATATTAACATCACAGTCAGAACAGGTACACAAGGTCACGTATTACATCATCCAGATGAAAGTTAGCATATAGAGTGTGAATGATAAGCCTGGTAGATTAGTCCACCCTCCAGCCTAATCAGTTAGAGTAATGAAAACGGTATCAGTTCTTCTTTTTAACCTCAATGACTAACAGCACCTGTAGCACATATACAGTGATCTCCATGTAAGATTTCCCCTCACTTGACTGTCCCAAATCCCTATCTAAATTTTAGAGGATATAACTGTTAAGAGAATTTAAACGAGGCCTATTTAAAATAGTTCAGGGTAATTTTCCATTTAATGGCTACAGTTCATTCTGTTTCAGTGAGGTTCCTTCATGGCGCCATCAGAAACAGGTAATGGCATAAACACGGGGAGGGTTCACGGGGAGGGAGTTTATGAGATGTTTTTTGTTTTTATAGTCCTTTCTCCCCCCCACTGCTTGGCAACTCTATAAGACTCGCTGTATGTCAGTTTAGCTTCGAGTCATTGCATTCAGCCCAAAACCACACAGACAGGCTTGGGCAAGAATATTTCCCCCCCCCCTCTAGTGCTTGTAAAAATTGTTTGGAATTTGTGAATCACTCTGAGTCTGTGTTCGCAAGACACGCTACAGGTTTCCTGTTTCCTATAAGGTGTGGCAAAGCTTCCATTTAAAAAAAAAAAAAAAAAAAAACCAATCCAAGATGAGAAATGTATGAAGTCAGAACAAACTAATCACTGAAAAGTACACGCAGTTCTTTAAATAAGCCATATATATTCTTTATCATGGCATTGTGGGATATTTCAGAGCGCATATAAAAGCTGGAAAACTATGAAGGGCACTCAGTGAAGATCACAGGAAATCTTATAGCGCCTGTTGATCAGACACATAGTGAAAGGTATATAGGCTGGAGCCTATCTCAGCCGACTTTGGGCAAAGGCGGGGTACACTTGAACGGCTTGCCAATCCATCTCAGGGCCATAACACACACACAACAATTCACAGTCACACCTAGGGGCAATCTGAGACAGCCAGTTGGCCTAAAGTGTATGTCCTTAGCACAGGAAAAACATGCAACTCCACACAGAAACACCTTTGCCGAACCCAGGATCTTCTTGCTGTACGGCAGATGTGCTGACCACCACACCACCGTGCCGTCTATGTAAGAACATCATGTGATGAAATGTTCAGTAGAAGCACCAACCAAAAGGTATTAGATTTCTAAGCCAGCAAGTCCATTGCACAATGAATGTTATTGTGCTCTAATAAAATGCAAAGAGGTATGGGCCTGTTAATATCACACAACTAATAATAGTTCATAAATGTGGGCCAGCATCCAAGACAAGGGCTAAGACTAAACTTAAAGGGAAAAAAAACAAACTTTTGAATAAATCACAATTGTCCCTCATATGATTTTCCTTTTATTTTTTTGCTCTGAAATGTCTTAAGATAGTGTTGGTTATACACACACACACACACACACACACACACACACACACACACACACACACACACACACACACACACACACAC
>JBCNYG010000019.1:33114187-33125137 GCA_039654305.1 Porochilus rendahli
AGCCATGTGAAAAAATTAGGACACCCTATCAAAGCCTGTGTATTATTGTAACAGTTTTGGACCTAGGAATATGTATATGTATATATCTCCATTTTAACAATACAGAGGGATGTAAGTAATATACCTGAATAATGGAAACTGAATAGAAGTTCTACAGAAATTAAATTCTACAGAAATACATTTTTTACCTGAGGAAAAAGTTAGGACACCCTACTCCCTGATAGCTAGTGGCACCCCCTTTGGCTGAAATAACTGGAGTGAGACGCTTCTTATAGCCGTCTACCCATCTCTGACATCTGTCTGAAGAAAGTTTGCCCCAGTCCTCAATGCAGAATCGTTTCAACTGTGAGATGTTTGAGGCATGTATAGCCCATTCCAAGTCACCCCACAGCATCTCAATGGGATTAAGATCTGGGCTCTGATTTCTTTCTGAAGGTCTCAGATGGTTCTTTTGCTCTCACCATGGTGCTTACTCTCACTTCAACAGTCCAAATGTCTGATGGTTAAATTGGTCAAACCTCATTCAAAATGCTGAGTAATGACCATCTAATCATGTGCACCTGATGCGATACACCTGTGTGTGAGTTGAGCTGTTTTAAGTGCTGATGAATGCAGGGGTGAATCTGTAAATCTGTTTACTTTTAATAAAATTTTAAAGTAACCTTTTAAAGTAATTGTAAATTATCCTATAACCACTGTGGATCCATTTTGTACTCACTTTTTCCTGGTCAGGATGAATGATCCAGAGACTACTGGAAACACAAAACATATAGAGTTTAATCTGAGCTCTGGGTTGCCATTAACGTGTTTCTGCCCTGCGATGGCCTGGCAAGCTGTCCAGGGTGTAACACCCCCACCCCCCGCGCCCGGAGTCGGCAGGGATGGGCACCCTCCTCCCTGAGACCCTAATTATTATTAAGTGGTTCAGAAAATGATTGAATGAATGAACCTTTCCCCTTTACTCTCTGTAAATGTAAGTGTCGCTTAATACTACTGCACTCTGCCATCTAAAGGTTGAAGTAGGTAAAGTTATAAAAGAAGTAAAAAGAAAAACAATGCAAACAGTTTAAAGACAAAACTAGGAATGTTACTGCAGCATCAGAACTTTACATGTTTATAAATCCGAGCACCTTGAAAATGAACCACCACCTCTTATCTTTTCCAATATCATAATCCTCTTTATTTTAAGGGACAGTGGTGAGCTGTTTGTGCTGCCAAGCCCTCAACAGAGCTCTAGGCTACAGCAAACATAACCAAGGACTAAACTGTGTGGAGAATCTTTTCAACAATCACTTATCAAGCCTTGTCCTAGCTGTTATATAATGGCAGTTGTTATAGGGCAGCAGGCAAGAGGAGTGACTGCATGTAATGCTCATAAGGGAAAGGAAGCTGAACTCCTCTGTGGCACAGTCAAAGGAACAACAAGAACTGGGAGATGGGTTTGCAGAACACTCGAAAAACATGATGCTCCTCCTAAGTCTCCTGAGCATGCATCTCCTGATTCCACATAAATATCTACTAATAGTAGCTAAAAAAAATCAGAGGCAGACCTGCCAGGTATTAACTGACATAAAAATTTATATTTTGGGTTCAATCTTTCAACCATCATCACCCCTGAAAAGCTCAGTGCATTTTTCTTCAACTAGTCTTTGGTCAGATTGCTCACAGTAATCTCTCACTCATTCGTTCATCAAACTGCTTAATACTACTACGGTGGTGAGGGGGCTGGAGCCTATCTCAGCCAACACTGGGCTTAGACAGAGTTCAACCTGAACAGTTCACCAGGCCATTGTAGAATCAATACACACACAGTCATTCACACTCTTATGCATACCTCGGGCAATTTGGAACAGCCAGTTAGCCTACCGTGCACGTCATTGGATTGTGGGAGGAAACCAGAGTACCTGGAGGAAACCCATGCAAGCACAGGGAGAAAATGCAACACCCTTGCACCAGGACCTTCTTGCTGTGAGGTGAACGTGCTAACCACTACACCAGAGTGCCGCCTGCTCATAGTAATCTGCATAAAGTACAACCTCATAGACATCTTGTAATCTCACACCACATTAACAGTATACTGGAAGGCCATAAGATTTCTCCTTCATTAAGGGTTAGCTGTTTAATTTTCTATTACTATTTTCAGTGTACAACAAATTTAGAATAATAAAGCAGACATTAATAGTATAACACATATGGGATTATGCAACAACACAACTGTAAAGCTATTTTTATATCGGGGCGGCACGATGGTGAAGAAGTTAGCACATATGCATCACAGCACGAAGGTACTGGGTTGGAGTCCTGGGCTTGACAAGTGTGGAGTTGGATATGTGGAGTTGGATAAAATAGGCCCCAGCCTCCCCATGGCCCTAATAGGATTAAGCAGTTAAGTAAATGAGTGAGTGAGTGTTTTAATATCTTTTCTAGTTGATTTATAGTGCCATGTGAGTAGAGCACCACTGATGAGGAAAAATTGTACGACCATCGAGTTGCTTTTGGAACATAAAGAAAAACATAAAGCGTACATCTGTCGGTCCTTCCAGCGTGCATGTACACATTGGGACCCTGTGTAATTCTTTGAAAAGTTTATATTTTAAAAAAGGAAAAACATAAGAAAATTTTTCTGGGATGAAAAATAGACCACAGGGGTCCAGATGCTCCCGCTGAAAGCACCATTTTTTAATATGGCAATAGGGAAAAAGCACAGCAAGTTTGAAAGCCCCATCTTCAGCACGTGCCAAATAAATGTCGGAAACCCAATATACAGTTTTGCCTCTGTGACCTTGGAAAGAAGACCAAGGTCACTCTCACACAAAGTCATCCTAGTACTCATAGTAGCAAACAAGCATACCAAGTTTAAAAGCCCTGGCTTCAACGCATGGCAAGCAAACGCACAGAAACTAAAGTGTGACGCATAGATGGACAGATTCCTATTCCTAAAACTCCTGAGCCACTTCGTGAGTGGGAGCTAATTAGTCTTGATATACATAGGATACATGTATGGGATTTGAGAGTTCCCATGAAAACTTGTCAAGTTAAGGAAATTATATGGGAGCTCCACTTTTGGGCACTGCCTAAACCTATGCATTAAAGCTTAACCTTGCCAAAAACAAGCTGTTGGAATCTGTGTGTGGTGGTTGATGTACTGTGCAAGCATAAACAGTAAAAAACAGAGACCAGATAGAAGTAAATAGACACCCAATATTTCAGAATGAATATTTGCTGGTCAAAAAAGAGGTTTTCGCCTTGATGCTCAACCATAATAGCCCACTTGTTGAAGATAGTGCGTAGCAGTTTTTGAGCTGGTCTGGATGTCTTCTGCAGTGTCTGCGACCTTGGAACAGGGATTTTTCTCCACTGCTCTTCATGGAGCGAAGGCATCTTTCTGATGGTCCAGGTCGACCTGGATGTGGATCCGTGGTGGACAATATGTCTAATCAAATGATTTAATGAAAACTAGTGAGGGGCACAAATGATTATTTGTTTGTCGTTATTTTTTCTCTTACTCTTCATTCAAACAAATCAGTATAAGTGCAAATAGTCTCGAATTAAAGAAAAAGTCTTTATTTTGTGAATACTTATTTTGTAAGTGACTCATGTATACTTGAATGTGGATGTAAAGTGCACATAAATGTACACAATTGTAGAAATTTGTACAGGATTTTTTGCATGTGGGCAGGCTGGCCACGTAGCAGTCAGTAGGGTTCACTTCACAGAAAGTAAGTCCTGGGTTTGAGTCCCAGACATAGCGAGAGTTTGAATGTTCTCCTGTGCTTGTGTGGGTTTTATCTGGGGATCCTGGTTTCTTTCAGAAAAAGCACAACAGATTAATTAGTTTTTCCAAATTGCCACAAAGAGTGAGTGTGAATGTGTTGGCACTGTGATGGACTAGCAAGCCGTTCAGAGTGTATCTAGCTAGAGATGGCTTTTATAAGCACCACACTTCCTGAATCAATGATCCATTGGGCCACTTTGTGGCTCCTGTTGCGATGCAAGATTTTACCTGAGTGGGTTGCAAACCTCCGGCAGAACCTGTTCTCCAGGACAAACATCCATTCACACCTATGGGTCTGTAGCCAGTAAACGTAACGTGCATGTGCAGTGAGGGGAGAAACCAGAGCACCCAGAGGAAAAATACACATGAACAGAGAGAACATGTTCAAGCTCACAAAGAAATGCCCTAGTCGGCCATCAGGGTCAGACCCTGGACCTTCTTTCTTCTTTTTAAAACATTTATACTCAAAATAAGAGAGATTTATGGAGTCGCACAAGGAAACATGTTTTCAACCCCTCCATTGTTGTAGGAAAGCCTAAGGTGTGATTGATTGTCTTACTTCACTCATATAGCTCCTACCATGTAGTGTCTGTCCTGTAGATAC
The DNA here is from genome assembly GCA_039654305.1 of Porochilus rendahli. Lineage (NCBI taxonomy): Eukaryota > Metazoa > Chordata > Actinopteri > Siluriformes > Plotosidae > Porochilus > Porochilus rendahli. Next base: position 33,118,567 of record JBCNYG010000019.1, read on the forward strand.
ATAGCTGCCACAACACCTAGTGTCTTTCTCCTAAATTAAAACTATCCTCATTCAGATCATCTGGAATTTGACAGGTTTGGGCCTTGACAGATATTTATTCCTGTAGGATTCATTATAGTACCGGATGAAAATAAAATAATGCATGTTAGGTCTGCACTTCCATATTTTAAGGGTCACATTCTGCACAATAGGGAGAGTATGAAATAGAAGTGGAGGAGAAACAGACAAAGAGAACGAACAAATACATGCTAGTGAATGCGAGACAGAAATCAGTGGAGTTATTTCCACAGCACAGATTCCTGGGTATTTATAGCATGGAACAGTGTCTTCAGGGTGCTCCACCCTGAGCCCAGCTGTGCAGAGCTGCTGCAGATACACACTTCCTGCATGCTGAAGCCAGGATATGGTCATTTGGGGCAGGACACAGGGGTCCTGAGTGGGGCTAATTGTATTGCGCAGAACTGAAAAGCTGAATTTTGTATGAGTAACGGGGAAACAGTTATCATAGACATGTCAAAGTGAACTCAATGATTTAGTTTCTAGCAAAATATTTAACCTCAAAGTAGTCAGTAGCCATGTTCCATCATTTTTGTGTCTGACCTTTCACCTACTTGTACATCTCCATTTTATCAGTCTCCATCAGTGGTACGCTTTAATTATTCAGAGGCCTCCAGCAGATCACTTGAAACCCATAACCCACTTTCTATTTATACCTGACTTCAAAGAAACACAGTAAAATGGGGGGACCCAAGCCAACCTGAGCCCAGGCCAAAACCAACTCTCCAGGCCGAGGCTGCTGGAGGCTTCTGTCTAGACTTCCTTCTCATTATGGGGAAAGGGGAAGAGAGATGTCACATAAGGACGGCTGTTTCACTGAACAACTTAACTTCTATCTGAAGTATGTGTGATGGCCATCCAGTTAATTTGACATTTCACTGCACTGAAAAATTAAAACCAAGTAACACTATTGTAATTAAAAATCAGTTAAATTCCATTAAATATTGTTGTACAAACCTTTTTTTTTCCTGTGTTGCAAGAACACTTCTTTAGACACACTTCTCAATGATTCTCAAAGGGGGAATATGATGCTTTTTCCATGTTTTTGACCCATTGCTGTTGTTACAGTGTAGAACAGCTGTGTTAGACGACACCATAGTGTCAAATAATGAGGTTAGTGCATGTTTAAATTTTTCCTCTCCTGTTTAAGCTTTCTGTAAATAAAAGTTTACGCCTTTTTTTGGGTACACTAGTGCACCACGACATGCTGGACCTTCTGATTAGCCGGCCTTCCCCCAGTGCCCCGCATGCACAATGATGTCTCCACCCATCTTGTGCCTCTCAGCACACTTGAGGGTGGAGATTTCAGAAGATTAATCAGAGCAGAGTAGACACACAGAGCAGAAAGACGGTACATGGAAAGAAAAAACAAAAAACAGGCTGTCCAGTGTGTGCACTCAACATCAGCATTTCTGGGGAAGTTCAAAAAGCAGCGTTTTTTGGTGTTCCACTGGTGTCTGAAAGGAAAAACAAAAGTCGGAAACATTTAGGTCATTCACTGGTAACTTTATCCTCATCAACACTGTGCATAAGGTGTACAGGCACATGCATGATCGCGTGCACAGCTGTAGAACAATACATTTTTAGAAGTCGGGAAGAAATTGACAAAGCAAAGGGAATCCATGTTTGCAATTTGTGCTTCTAAAGTTGGAACTGCTCTGAGAAAACACTGCAGTCAACAGAGAAGTCCAGCAGTGATGGTCGATGAAGCCCAGACAGTGAAGTGTCTGGTGTAAAAGCAAAACAAAACAACAAAAAAACAGTTATCGTTTAGTAACAAAAAAGTTTGTGCATCTCCTTTAATTTTGCCTTATACAGTACAATGACATATTTTAGCTGTTTCTTGGAAAAATTCAACAACTGTCCTGAATTCCATTAACCATTTTAGGCTATACATATAAAAACATTAATAGACCTGTTGGAAGATTGGGATTAATGAAAGTAATTTTGGAAAGCAGTTGATGTATGTATAAGCGTTTTATTTCATTTTTTTTTAATATTAAGACAATGAAGCATAAGCCAAGAGCACCACAAGTGACAGCTACTGGTGGGAGAGGAAGAATTGGTGCCCCCTCTGCCCCCAAACAGCATACTGTAACCGAAGTCAAACAAAATAATACAAAAGAGCAACTTAGTAACATAGCCAGGAAGCAGGGTTCATTCACTGTACATGAGAGAAACAGAGAGAGAGAGAGAAACAGAGAGAGAGAGAGATTAAAACAGAGAAGACATTGACAAAGAGAGTGAGTGATTACAATGTACAGTACAATCCTTGGGCAGTGTAAAAAATAATAATAACGATAATTAAAATGAAAAAGATGGTGAGAAACAGTGAGACACCTGTGACTCCTGAGAGTACATGAAGGGTCAATGAACAAATGCTTTGAGGGGCTTTTATTCGCAGTTAAATCAATAAGATGGTGGTAGACACAGGGCAGAAAAAGTGTCATGTGTTACTTCCAATCAATGTCAAGTGCTGTTACCATGGCACCCAGACCACACCCCCACCTTCATTGCTCACCGCTTCTTCCCCCTCAACGAAATACACAAATATAAACAATGCATATACAGCATTAAAGTGACGAGTTGTATTCTTGATGTTCGAGATCCATTGCTCCACCATGAAGGACTTTCTTTCAGCATAAGTAACTCAAACAGAAGTCAGTCAGTTGACCAGTCATTCATTTAATTCGCTTATGGATTACTACAAAGAAAAAATCAGGAATCAGGAATCAATTTCTCCTATAATAAGAGTGCAAGATTACTCATGAAATGGCTTGCTACATCTCCCCTTAAGGACAAAACTGTGGTGTTATCAAGTCAAATAATTTGCATGTTATTCTGGTTAATTTTACCCACATGCTTGGGGCCGTAAGACTAAACTCTAATTCATAAATTGCTACCTCTGTTCACTTACAGTTCAGATTCAAGTAAACATCCAGCTTTTAACTATCAGCACCAACATCCTGGCCTTTTTTTTAATTAATTAAATTTTTTTTTATCTTACTGCAAGTCTCTTGGTGGCCTGAGAGAATGCAGATCTCTCCATGCAGCTTCACTTGTTCTAAGCAGGAAGGCACAGAGTCAGACACCAGACAGCCTGTAAATACAAACACTAAACACCATCATTAAACAGTGAGCAGGTACAGGATGACCACTGAAGAACAAAGTCTAGCCTAATACAGACACAAGTGGGAGGTCAGCTCCCCCCACACACTAGACCATCCGTTCAGCCTCTTTATCCCCTTTTAACACGCACAGATACCTAGACACTTACTAATTCTAAATCATTTATACACACTCCTTGACTACACAGTTGAACTTTAAATCTCTGTTCAGTTGCAGGCTGTCAATACTTCAGACACTGTCAACATCTGTGAAATATATACACCAAGAGTTACCTTGGTAGTTTGAAGAAGGCACTTTTCTATGCTACAGAAAGCCCGTTTTTGGGTCTCAAAATACGGTCCTCTGTATCTTTGAAATGTTTACCCTGTAAATATTAACTGTACTTACTCAGAGAGGAAGAAGCAGTAACCACTTCTCTAATCATTGGATTTTTTTGGATCTACTGCACTCAAAACCAAAACCTTTGGTCACGTTAATAGATACTTTATATCACACACATTTATGACACATTGCACCAGTTCATTCAATTTCTCTCTTTCTCTCTCTCTTAAATACCTGTGAACTGGACGATCCCCATTTCAAATGGAAAATCTTCCCTTACAGCACCTCGCCACTGGTACTTTTGTTTCAGCTGACAATATTAAAAAATATTTAAAATCTATAATCAATATACTTTTTCCTGTACATTGCTCTAATAAAACTAATAAAAGGGAGAAAAAGCAGGTGCACCATGGCACCAACACCCCATCACACTCCACATCTCACCCAATATTACTACTCTTACACCCAATCTTACTACTGCCCTGATAACTGTACACACAAGTTACTGGGAGTGCCACTGGAACCAGGCCAAGAATGACACCTTTACAGGGAGGCAACAGGGACAAGGACAACCGGCCCTCTCAAATGACCCCATTGTTCTCAGGTGAACCTGCGGCCTGCCCCGCTGCCACCATTCCAGCTGAGGCAGTACGAGTCAGGGAATCTGGCTAACATGCCAGTCGTAAAAATAAAATTATGTATGTGTGTGTGTGTGTGTGTGTATACATATATACACATATATATATATATGCGGACTTCCGTAAATGGATTTTATGGGAAGACAGAAAGACGTCTTGTTTATAATTAGGGGGAGCAGGTGGACTGTTGTGCATCAGGAGCAGGTAGACGCAATTCAAATCTCGTGAGTTTGAATGTAGCCATACCAAAATCGACTACTGGATCTACCTGATCCTTCACAGCACATTGGGACAAAAAAAAAAAAAAGATGCATATATACACGTATACTAGACTCACAAGGAGCTGAATCCACTCCCTATCATTTTCTTTCCTAATGCATCATGCTGTAAACACAAATATTAATATAACGTATTTAAACCCCTAACAGGAAACGATCATTCTGAACGTGTATTGTTGGTGCAAGTCTCAAAGCTATGGATCTATGTAGGCAGACTGATTGAGCAATCACCAGTTTTTGGGTTCTGGGGGAAGAAAAAAGGCACAAAGAGCACCTTATGTGTCTGTACGTGTGCGCACAATCAATGATCAGCCAATAACATTAACAGTATGACCACATGTAGGTGAATTAAATAATATTGATTACGTTGTGACAGTGGCACCTTCCAAGCAGTGGGGCGCATTACTTGGAAAGTGAACAGTCAGTTCTCAAAGTTGGTGTGTTTGGAAGCAGGAAAAACAAGCAAGCGCGATGTACTGAGGAACTTTAAACAGGGCCACATTCTGATCACTGAAGGGCTGGGTCTTTTCATCTCCAATATGGCAGGCCTTGTGGGCTGTTCCTGGTATGCAGTGGTAAGTACCTGCCGAAAGTAGTTCAAGAATGGAAAACCAGTAAACAAGAAAGAGTGTGATGGGTTCCCAAGGCTCAATGATGTGTTTGGGGAGTGAGGGGGTGAAAGTTAATATGATCCCACAGATCTACTGTAGCGCACACACTACTGAAACTGTTAATGCTGGCTATGATAAAAAGGTGTCAGAGCACACAGTGCAACCGCAGACCAGAGAGGTGGTGTTAACATTATGGCTGATCCGTGTATTTATATAACTAAAAAATATCAACATAGGATTGACTGACGTGCGCTCGTATTTAGGAGCTGAGAACTACCATAGAGTATAAATTTGAAACCGTAACGTAATTCCATGCAATGAGATTGACCTCTCGTGCAATGTGGGTCAGACAAGATGAGCTTATAGAGTCTGTGTGTATTTGTGTCTATCAATATACAAATGTGTTTAACAATGGTCCCAGTGCTGCAGCACTATATATTGCTTCTGCTGCATGCACTAACACGGTTGAGTTTAGCACACTCCATCTCCCACGGCAATGGAAGATTTCACAATTAAAAAAAAAAAAAAAAACACAATTACAATTATCACCACTTCCTGTGTAATTAGTGGTAGGAATTAATGACTACAAAACAGTGATAGCAATGGAACTTTCACACAGAGTGACTATGTCTTTAGAAAACCAGCCATACTTGCATCACATAACACAATTGACACTGTAGCCACATTATGCATCATCAATATCACTTCGTGGAAGTGAAAAGAAGCAGAATGTCACAGAGACCTTCTGTCGATATCAGAACCTTCGATAACAGCAGTCTTACATATAATACTAAACCAAGTCCATATTTCACAGACTTCCTGTTCTCATTGCCTGCGAATAGGTTGGATCCAATGGCTGGTTTCTGCCCTTCAATGCCTGTTCAACTCTTCCCAAAAAGGTGAGCGCAGAATGTAACCTTGGGATCACTAACAGAGCACCAATGAATGCAAAGAATTATAGGTAAACATGACTTGATCACAGCTCTGCACATGGTGCACCATCTTGCAAAACTGTTCATGATACGACCTTAAAAGTAGTCTTTTATTATTTCCAATTAATTTGTAAAGTATGGAGGTGAAGGGCTGAATAATTTTATGTTAGTACATGAAAAAGAATAAAAGCAGTGAAAAGAGTAAAGGAAGTGAGAGCATGGAAGTATACAAGTGCACTCTAAAATTAGTCTCCTCCTGTTTGAAATAATCCAAAAAGGGGCTGAAGAATGTGGGGTGGGAAGGTAAAGCCCCCAGATCGATGTGTCTATCAGAGGTTGCATTTGCTGTATATATATTTGTTTTGAGTAATAATAAACAACAAAAAAAAAAAAACCCACAAGTTTATATATTGGGTTTCAGGATCAGGCTTCTCTGCACCCATCCTGCCACGGACTACCCTTTACCCCAAAATCCTTTTCAAAAAAAAAAAAAAAAAAAAAAAAAAAAAAACTTCCCCCCCGCTTTTCTTCCAAGTGCTGAAAGGACTACTCTTCAAATAAAACACCCCCCCCCTGTTTCTTGGTACACAGTGTCCGGTGCCCCC